>CATIWM010214886.1:0-24415 GCA_949671775.1 Mallotus repandus
TGGTGCAGTGAAGAAGGCTGGTCACCCAAGACTGTAAAATTGGTAAACCATTGTCGCCAACTGGTTGCGAGGAATTGAGCTGTTCAATTACGAAACTCATGTTTCAGGGCCCCTGAACTTGGAATATCAAGTACTTGTCCCTCTCCCCGGACCCTGAGGTGCAATTGCAATTTAGGATAGAATCAAGGATGTTGTATCAAAAAACAAGAAAAGAGTTGTCCTAGCAAGGAAGTAAAACAAAAGAAAATTGGCATTTCATTACGGCAAAAAATACTGAACATGGAAGATAATATTTCACAGCTGTTGCATAGTTGCTAAAAATAAAATACAGTTACATCCCCATGGTGATGGCGTATCGTACATCCAAATCCCACACAAACCATCAATAACAGGAAGCAGACGGTATTACCCCAGTAAAACAATCAAATACTGTGTACAAGATCTTTTCAAACACCAGATAGCTGCAAAGGCAGTACCTCACAACACCAGATGCATACAAAAAATTCACACGAGTTCCTTTTACTTATTCTCCTCCACCCAGTATTTGCATCATTACAACTTTAACCATTCCAAGCAAGGACATAGACCCCAGCAAAATCTCGAAGGATAATAGTCCTTCAAGTACACTTCCCTGCTAAAACCAATTATATAGAAACTAAAGGAGCGACCACGATGAGTCATGGTGACACGTGTCACCGGCACCACTGAGATGGTATGCCTCTCACAGATCACCCTGGCAGTCATTGGTACAGAAGGCCTCTCTGCAATCACTTCTGAAGAGAACTTATTAAGGAAGAATGAGTCAGCAAAAAAGGCTGGTGTGCACTGATATGCCTGAGTGTTGCATAACTGGACCCCTTTGGCTCTATGAAAAACCTCATCCGGAACAGATGCTGCCCCGCTTGTTGCACTGACTTTTCTAGTTGATAGTGTTTTCCTATTAAAGGCAAAATTCATAGGCAAAGCACTAAGCATTGTAGAGACAACTTCCAGCAAGAAACACCCAGTAATCTTGATAAAAAAAGTACAAAATTCTTTAGAAATTTGAGTATAAGACAGAACAGACACATACCATCTAACAATGGCAACACTGTATGTCAAAAGAGAGCCACTTCCACGACATGTCTCGCATTTTATTAATCCACGAGATCCACAAGTTGCACAAGGAACCTTCCCCTTGCCAGAACAGTTTGTGCATCTGTTAAAGGAAAAAATCTGATGAAAAGTGAAACAAGTTCTAAGCAACAGATGTCATCGGAAAATACAAATTAAACAATAGCTGACTACTTCCAGAAGAAACGATGAAGGTTACATATTGGACTTCGCAGGCAGACATGTGAGTGTCATCAAATCCATTGTCTAACTCTAAGTCATATGCACCATCCTTTAGTAGACAATAATGTGATGTAGAGAGATTAAGAACTTAAATAAATAATCAGTTCAGTAGTTGGAAAATGGACCTAGATGACTGTCCATATAAAATCGACACCTCATAGAAAACAAGGCCAGCTTAAAAACAACATACATTGTGTCAGATCCATCTCTATGAGCAATTAAACCCCTTCCATAGCAGGCAGCGCACTGAGACTTTTGATTCTCCTTATAAAATCCAGGCTCTTGACCAGTATTGCATGTAGGACATACAATATCTCCTCTTCCTTTACAACCTGCAGAACTTATCCAATGATATGTAAGAAGTCAATTATGACCATGTCACTGAAATAGGGACCACGAATAGAAGATTATTCCAAGTATTAAACAGAAAAAAAAGCTCCAAAGACAATCATTGCACAACAACTACCCACCAAGGTGAACTAACATAATTTCAACTACTCTTACTCCAGAATATGTATGTATGTACTAATGACAAATGCTAGATTGCTGCTTTAACATCAGTTCTGACTAACCTGTGCATTTAATGTATTATGTGCTATTGACAAATACTAGAGTTGTTGCTTTAACATCAGTTCTCATGTTCTAACCTGTGCATTTCTCAATAATTTCAGAATGAGGAATTCTAGTTCGTGTTTCTTTATGAGGTGTAAAGAGAACAGGAAACTGAGATCTTAAGTCCAGTTCCCAAACGCCAAGTTGTGGACCCTTCTCCTTTCCATCAATATCACCGACTAGATAAGGCTGTGTTTCAGTTATAGTTTCTCTCTCCTCTATAAAAGTGTCCAGAGTTCCCACATATACATTGCAGTCTTCCACAGTGTGAATCTTCCATGTCCGAGCTGGACGGCTTCCCCAACAGCATCGATGACCAACATGGTCAATAAGCAACTCCCGTATCTCAACCTCATCCAGTATTTGCCTGCATGCACATCATTCATTCAACAGGAAAAAAAAAAGGGTTGTATTTATGAATTCACCATGCAAAGCACAAAATGAATATAAAAGAAATTATCAGCACCAAAAAGAGAAGCAAACAATTCACGCGATGCACTCAAGTCTTTAATTAACACAGTATACAGGAAAAGATAGAAGATTTTCTACAGAAGCACTACTTTTCAAATCCTAAAAGAAAGAAAGGTGGTGGAAATTTGATGTTTAATTACCAAATATGCAAAATTAAGCAACAGAATCAGTTCAAATAATATCAATTGAGGTGAAAATCATTAGCCTTACCCTCGAAAGTCGCCTGTTGCAGTTCCTCCTCCATACTCACCTTGATAAACAATGGCTTGCTCTGCAATTATTATTATTGTTTTTCTCAGAAAACAAAACCAAAAGAAATAAACTTTTAACATAAATAATATTTAAAATGATTCGAAAAGCATTTGCTTTTTCTCTTTTTTTTTAAAAAAAAATTATACCATTAGGATCAGGCTCTGGAGAACTGATCAGAGCAGCATGAAGCGAAGGCGGATAATAATGATCAGAAGACGCCGCCGAACGAATTTCGTCAACGCTAACTTCAGTTCCGGCCAAAGAAGCGGTGGGAATCGCGGAGCCAGTTCTGCCAACGTACTGATATGAGCTCCATTTCTCGCTCTCTTTCTCATCTAGTTCACTCCTTTTCTCTGCTAATAACAGCCACCCATTAATCATTCATTAAACACCCACAAAATAAAATTCAAGAATTATTAGAATTTCAAGAAATGCACCTGAAAGCAGAGCCTCTTCCATAGTTTTTGGTGGTGGTGTCGCTGCTGATGGTGGTGGTGCAAGTATTTAATAATCGATTCAACTTTCTTAGCTGGTAAGGAAGTTTGAACAAGAGTACAAGACCAGAGCCAGATAAGCTCAATCAATCGGGTTGGGCCACACGCGTTTATTCTTCGTCGCTCGAACAGACAAAAACATCGTTGGCAAACCAGAAAGTCAACGATCTGGTAGTGGGCCAAAATTACAATATGGGCCTGTGGTGCGGCCCGTTGACGGCCCAAGATTATCGCGGCACGTATATATTCTTTTTGTCCTCTTCGGTTAAAGTCTGGTGCTAGGGTTTTGTGATTAGCGGCTGTGGAGAAGAAGACGACGACGAAAATGGTGAAGAGCCGCCAAGGAGAGAATGTTAGGCTGTACGTTCGAGGGACGATTCTTGGGTACAAGAGGTCGAAGTCGAACCAGTACCCAAACACGTCGCTGATACAGATAGAGGGAGTGAACACGAAGGAGGAGATAGCATGGTACTGTGGGAAGCGGATGGCGTATGTATACAAAGCTAAGGTGAAGAAGAATGGGAGCCATTATCGTTGCATATGGGGAAAAGTGAGTAGGCCTCATGGTAACAGTGGTGTTGTTCGTGCTAAGTTTAAGTCTAATCTTCCTCCTAGATCTATGGTAAGGGCTAAAATTGTTCAATTTAATGAATTTTGATTGTGGGTATGAGATATTTGATTGGTTCATATCGTGATTTCAATTTTTTTGGTGTTTGTTAACAGGGTGATAGGGTTAGGGTTTTCATGTATCCTAGCAACATTTAAAGGTAATTTCTTTTATTTAGATTTGAAGTTGTTTTATGTTTTTCTAGAGGGCATATTTTGTTTGTGTAAACATTGATCTGGGTATTGTTCAGCTAAAACTAATTGTGGAAAGTAATGTGGCCTTTGAAATTTCTGTTGTTGAATGTGGAGGCCCTTTTCTTTATCTATAAACAGAAATAGGCATTTGGACTATTTGATGTATCAAATGCTTTTTAGTTTGGTCCTAAGAATTTTTTTCTCTGTCCTTTTGCAGTGGTGTGTTTCTTGATTCATGTTACAATGCGGATGGAAGCTGAAGCTGAATGTGGATTTTGGATTTGACATCCTATAAGAGTTGATTTTTTAGATTTTGTAGTCACTTTTTTTCCAGATAATTTTTCTTTTTGGATTTTGAAACATCTATGGTTATGGCTATGCTTATCTCTAAATTGAGATCTTTGTCTTTTGGCATCTCTTCTTTTGATCCACTTCAAAATCGCAACTTTTTTGAATGAAACAGTGGCTTGTAATTTATCAATGCATTTTCTCCTATCTGAGTGGCTGAGAGGCTGAATGGCATTTTATCCCATCTAAGTAGCTGTGAGGCTGAATGGCATTTTATCCCATCTGAGTAGCTGTGAGGCTGAATGGCGGTGAAAATGCTCCAATTCCAGAATGCTCTGAGTCCATCAGAAGTTCGGGGTTTTCACGGGGAAAATAATTCACGGAACGTAATTGGTGGCCATTTTTCCTATTAGCCGTATAACCATCCAGAAAGTTTTGGAAATGCTAATTTTGAGATACCGGGGAACAAAACGTATATTAGGATTAGAAGATTTTATGGAAGGGCAAGTGCTGCAATTATATTGACGAAGTTCGTTCTCTGACCAGCACACAACGGCAAACACAACTTGCTACCTTCCACGAAGAAGTCAGGCCGCTAAGTAATTATAACAGTGGAAATGTTGGGAGCATTTGGAAGAAAGAAACTAACTAGCTTTTTGAAGCTAATTGATAGATAGCTAAATCAAATCATCTGATTTGGAAGTCGAATTGTTTCTTCACGAACCAGGTTTTGATACAGTTGCGGCCTGGGGAAGCTTTACCATTTGATCAATAGAACCATTCCTTCAAATGAACATGTACACGTACAGCTGCTGCCTCGAAGTAAAACAGGCCTATCATATCCAACGCTTCCAAGTTCCAACCATCTCTTCATTTAGTCTTGCTGGATATCGCCATTTTTTTTTAGAAATTCAATGGAGTCATGAAACATCCCATCCTGTTATCGTGAGCCTAAACCAATTTGGAACCATAATTACCCAGCTCTGCAAGTACACATTCCACACCTACGTATTGCTAAGACAATATTATGAATATGCGCTTGTTTATTCTGATTAGGGAAAGGATCAAGACAAAAAGTTAACAGTACAACTTCAAACTCAGATGCATGAGTGGAGGGAATCTGTGATTCAAATTGAAGATGGTATTACAGTTGTGAGTGTCTCATATTCAAGCAAACAATACACCAATATCATATAACTATGTTACACAATTCTGTCTAGATTACTCCTATTGTTATGCAGTAAAAGGAAATGAAATATAAAGAAAACTTCTCAATTGAGTAATGAATGGCGTGACCCCTTAAATCTCAGTCTTTACCTTCACATCTCCATTGGGCAATGAACTCTGCGCTTGAGCAAGACGCTTAGATTCCTGTGGAGGTAAGAATGTTTGAGTTTTAGGCCAACAAAATTTGTCTCAACAAGCAATAACTTGTTTTGTTCTTGACAGTACATAGCTTGCATGGCAGCTCAATGCTTAACTTACAAGTGCCTACTAGGAGTCTGTCATTGGCATATAAGAAAAGATATCTGCTAAAAAAAAGAGTAATATACTACTAGTTAAATCACTTAACTAGCAGACAGAACCACATTATGATACTTTGGCCAAGTTATCAATTCAACATATTTCCACTTAGGCTTAATGAATAACACTAAAGCTGCTTCCGACATTTTGCACCTTGATAGAAAGACAAAATATAACCAAGTGCCTTCAACAACTAATGCTTTCATAGTTATGCATTCAAATTATCAAACATAATTTTTCATCAGCAACCTAACTCTTAGGGGGCCAGCAATTTTTCATCAGCAACCTAACTCTTAGGGACAAGCTGCAATGCCAATTCTTTTACGACCAACATGAATCAGGACAATCTTCCTATAAAATTTGGATTTCACAATTCACATCTCAAGCTGACTCACAGGTTATCCACAATAAAGCCAGGCCAAAAGAGAGAATAACTAAATACCGAATTAAGCAGACAACAGTGGAAGTGAAGTGAAGGGGTATGTTCATGAAGGATGAAAAAAGTGAGTGTATGATTCTGGCTCAATAAGGTTCATCAATGAGCAAATCACATCAAGACCTACAGATAATAACTTACAGCAGCAGAAATTGCCCGTATCTCCCTATATGATTCAACTTCATCTGGAAAAGCCTGCTCCAGTTCCTCCAGAAGATGCTTACGCAAACTCTGAAACATGAAGGGGTTGCACGAAAAATCTCAAATGCAGCTAAAGCAGACAAAAATTCCATGTTTCAAAAAACAAATAAAGAGAGAAAACAAATGTTTCATATCAGTATTCAAAGAGTACCTTGAAGGCATCAGTTTTACCCTTTGTAACCTGATTTTTGGCAATGCAGCTGTTTATAACATCCCGTGTAAATTCATCCGGATTCTTCCCATCATCAATCAAACTAAGCATTGGGAAAATAAACTCTCAATCAGATGACAAAAATATGCAAGCTTTATCTGAGTGATGCACAAGAAACGAACAGAAAGATAGACTCACTTGAGGACCTCCATAGGAACCTGAATGTTGCACTTGTCAGCTAATTTGGCCATATTATCCAGTTCCATAACAAGACCATTTCTGCAAGATCACACCTTGATGTTAGAAATGGATCCCAGTGTCCTGTCAGAAAAAAAAATTACAGAAGAAAAAGAGAACGCATGTGGGTTTCAAAGAATGGTACAGGCGTTGAAGCAGAGGAAGCTGGGAGGCGGTGTTGAAGGAAGAGACAGTGAGGTAAAGCTGGTGGAGGAGGCCAAGAGACTTCTGGATGGAGTTAATAACATTGTTGAGATTCTGCTTCGGATCATCCGTAGCTGTAGCTGCTGCAGTATTATTATTCGCTTGTGAAGGTAACATGCCGTTGCCACCACTCCCCACCGACGCATTTTGTGAGGAATCCATCTTTGAGAGCGAATCTACAAAAACATTCATTACAATTAATGAATTGAATCACACATTCATTGAAGTAGGACAGCATCAAGGCAAATTAATCAAACAATTATAATTTAGGGTTTTGAATCTGTGATTTAAACAACAAATTATAAATTTAGGGTTTTGAAGGTTCTGACTGAATTAGCTGCTGCGATTAGCTATAATGCTACTCTCCAACCACTATTCAACTAATCACGTGTCATAGGTAAGAGGAAGCCCAGTATTTAGGGTTTTGCAGCTGCCGGTTGCACGATTTTTTTTTTCCCTTCTTTCCCTGGAGTTAATGTAGAAGAAAGGACGGAGTAAGAGGAGGCCGAGAGAAGAAAACAGATGGGGAAATTCGATGGTTTTAGTTTTCACACGAATTTTATTTTAATAAATACCAACTAAATAAGAAATAAGAAATACTTTTATTTATGTGCACGAGTATTCAAATAATTAAAAAATATAAATATTTAATTTTAAAGAGATTAAAATAGAAGATGCAAAACTTCAAAGCCTAAGGAATAATGGTTTAATTTATATGGGCAGTTTTTAATTATTTTATATTTCAAATTTTAATATATTATTTATTTCTTTATATGCTGGAATACATACTATCTAATTATTTATAATTAAAATTTATATATTTTATATATATTACAGAATGATATAAACAATAATTAAAATTGAATAAATAAAAAAAATAAAAGTAAAAATAATAAATGATACACATAAATAAAACCATAAAAAATTTCCATTTTTATCATGAAATTTACAAAAAAAAAATTCAATAATTAAATTTGAAAATAACTAAACGAATATAACAACTTATATTTTGTAGGTTTCTATGAAACTTTTGTTATGAAAATTATACAATAAACATTGAATTTTTAGATAATAGAATAAGTTATAAATATTTGTACATCAACAATGCGTCTTTTGCATTTAATATTTGGGCAAAGGTGCAAAATTGGATCTCCACATTTTGAACTAATTTCACATTGAATCCTTTCATTTTTTTTAGCCTAATTGGAACTTTTAATTTAGAAATTTAAATCATATTGTACCTTTGGGGAGTACAATCAAGTTTTGTAATTTTTTTGAGTACAATTAAGTCCTAGAGATTGATAAACAATTAATTTTAATAGATACTAACAAATAAAATTGATAATTATTTTAGAAATATATGTATAATCTAATTATAAAGTCTTAAAAGTTTTTAAACCTATAAAATATATTTTTAAAATTTTAAAAAGTTTACAATCAAGTGATATAAATTTGAAAAATGACCAAATTTATTCGTTAATATAAATAGCGAATTAATAATTGACCTAAAATTTGATTTTAACGGTTGAATAAAAATTTTTAGATTTCATTCATCAGTGTAAATTTTTAAACTTACACAATAATTGATGAATAAGATTTTTTATGCAACCATTAAAATAAAATTTTAGGTCAATTATCAATTTGCTATTTATATTAATGAATGAATTTTGTCATTTTTTCAAATTTATATCACTTGATTATAAACTTTTTAAATTTTAAGAAAAAATCAAAAAATAAATTTTATAGGTTTAAAAACTTTTAGAACTTTATAATTAGGTTATATATATATTTCTAAAAACAATTATCAATTTTATTTCTTAGTATCCATTAAAATTAATTTTTTATTAATTTATAGGATTTAATTGTACTAAAAAAATTACAGGACTTGATTGTACTCACCAAAGGTCCAATTTTGTCTAAATTTTCAAATTAGAAGTTCCAATTTGGCTCAAAAAATGAAAGGGTCCAATGTGAAATTAGGGCAAAATGTGACAGTCCAATTTGCACTTTTACCCTTAAATATTTATACAATGTTCATTTGTGAGGTTTTATAGTTTTTGCTTTCAATGCCCTCTCCATCATCATTACACATTTGTTAACAAGTTTTTCTTGTTATCATTTAGTATTAATTGAAGAAAAGCTTATGAAATTTATCTATAAAAGTAAGAGGAACATACAACCAATCATTCAAAATCAGACATCCAACAATCATGAAATCACAAAAGTTATCTAGCATTTATTTTCTTTCGCAAACTTTGTTCATGTGTTTGTTTATCTTAAATTTTCAAAAACTTTCAATTTATTTTTTGCAATATATAAATTTCCTTTCAAGCTACTTTTTATTACACTTTCAATTTTCCTTTAGTTAATCCAAACTTTGTTAAATTCATAAAAATCTCATTGGAATCCAGATAAATTGTGGTAAAGGCATTTGTGAATTCACAATTGTCTAAAAGAAGTTAAATTTTACTTTGAGAAAATAATCATCTACTATGCTTGTGCATTGAACTCGGTTCTCCCAAAAAAACACCAACAATCTTGTATTCCAAAATGCCTTGTGTTTTAGCGCAACCAATAAGTGACAAGACTTCCTAAAGACAAGGCAAAAAGGTGACATTCTAATAGGCATATTGTAGGCCGTTCTATATGCCCAAAGTGCATCATCCAAATGCAGAGACCAATATTTTTGTGAAGAATTGATGGTTTTCTCTAAAATGCTCTTCAATTCCTTATCTGAAATCTCAACTTGACCACTTGCTTGAGTATGATAAGGCGTAGCCACTTTATGTTTCACTCTATACTTTGTAAGTAACTTCTCAAATTGGCAATTACAAAAGTGAGTACCACCATTATTACTGTACGTGGGGTGCCAAAACAAGTAAAGATATTCCTATAAAGGAATTTAGTGTTTACCTTGGCATTATTAGTTGGAAAGGCAATTGTTTTAACCAACTTGGACATGTAATCCACTCCAACTAAGATGTACTTATTCTCATAGGAGCTAGGAAATGTAACTATGAAATTAATTCCCCATACATCAAATAGGTTTATCTCCATTACATTGGTAAGAGGTATCTGTTAAAGTCAACGGGTCTGACTCGACACTTATTTGGCTCATAAATCCTTTGTTCTTATTACGAAAAAAATAGAGGGTAAATGAGGGGAATACCAGAAGAGCTTAGGGATGACATAAATACACTTATAACTCTTTACCTAACTAGGAGAAATAGGGAGTCCATGCTCGATGATAGATTTTTAGACCTAGACCAATGTGGCATAAGGTTCCCAAAGGGCAATAAGGTCTTTAACTATGAAATGTGGAGATATAGCCATTCAGATAATGAGCAAAAGCTACTATTGGTTAATATCTAAATTGAAGCCACCAAATAACTCACATCAAGTGCCTAGTCAAGTTTATCAATGTGAGCGAGAACTACATATGATTGGGCGATATAGGACATAGTCTACAAGAAAAGTAGTTCAAAAAATAAGTCAAAGATTAGAAGCTAAAAGAAAGGTTGGGTATGTGTCATTCAACAATCGTGAAATATTCAGTCTAATCAAAATATGGAAATTTTAGAGTTCGATCCTATCATTTTTTAATGCAATATGGCTAGCCTTCATTAAGTTATTCACAACGAGGACAATTTTGCCTTCACTTAAACTAATTTATGAGAGCACTATGAAGCATTAAAGCAGTCGTTGGTGCTGACAAACAAAAACATAAGTTAATTTCAATAAAAATTAGTGAAATTAAAATTTTAATTGAAGATTGAAGAAGCAATTAGACACCAGAAACCAACATCGTCACAAGGAAGCATTAATGACATCCAAACAAAATGATTTTATATAATAATTACATTGTATTACTTATTTTAATTAAAAATCACCTTTCAAAGAAAAAAAAAACTATTAAAGTTATGCTCACATTATTCTAAGTTCCGCAAAGTAATTTTAAATTTAAATCATAAAATAAAAAAAATAAATATGTAAATAAACAATGCAAACAATAAAAATATAATTGGAGAAGAAATTAATCTAAAAATTTAAATAAATAATGAAGGCAACAATAATATAATTAGAGGAACAACATTCAATTTTTTTTTTTTAAATGTCACATATAGATTGATCTAATTTTTACGTGGAATAGAAGTATAAAGGATGGTTGTGGTAGAATATAATATGGGTGATATAAATAGAACAGGAAAAATAGTTTGTGATTGAATAAAAGAAAAAGAGTTTATACGAAATAGAAATATAATAGGATTTTATATATACAGAATATAGATATAGATATCTAAACAGATGAGATAAGAGCGAAATAGGATTTTTAATAGATATAATATCACTAATGTCTTTTATTTTTTTTAGCATGCATTCTTTTTATTTTTCAAAAAGACTTGTCGGCATTTTTCGTGTTTTTGGCTTTTTATTTTTGGCCTACCATTGTTCTTCAATGCCAAACTCTTCTACTTCACCTTTCACGCTCTTTTATAAAGCACTGTTTGTTCATGCTGACAAAAGGTACATGCAGTCAGGACTCAGAAAACACATAATGAACAAAAAAAAAAAAGAAACATTCAACTTCAAGACTTTTTTATGAATATATTGGTGAAAAAGACAAATATCAAATCAGTACATCCCGGTATTGGAATTAGTGCAACACAATTATGGCCATACATGACATGATACTTTTAGGTTTTTTTTTTTTTTGAAAGTGGATACTTTTAGGTTATGATTACAAAATCTTTTGCCTTGGTGCTCCTGTCTTCTTTTGTATATTATAGCACTATGACACATAGAAGCTAGCATTGAAAAAAAAATTAATTAATTAAACTTCGTCGGTGTCCATCATAGTACGGATCAAACTTTTTTTTACTTAACTAAAAATTAAATTATTTAAGTACATGATTATCAGCATAATATGAACATTTTTTAAATTAGATAAAATTTAATTTTATAAATTAGGATAACTCTCTTCGGTGGAAATAAATTAAAAATAAATTAAATTTTATATTCATGGTATTCAAAAATTAATTAATCCATTTAATCTATTTGAATTTCACGAAATTAAAAAATTAATTAATTCAAGTATATTTATTAATAAATTTTATTTAAAAATTATAGGGATAACAACTTTTTTAGTCCTAAAAGTATAGTAGTTTTAACAAATTAGTCCTAAAGGAAAATTCCTTCACAGACGGGTCTTGTAAAATTTTAAAAGTATTTCCATTGGTCCTAGTGATGTAGCGGAAGGTAGATAATTGCAAAAATCGTTGATTCAAAGGAATACCGATTTGCAATCTTCAAAACCCTATTGATTCTATCGAATTCTAGGGGACTTGGAATAAACAAAGTCTATAATTTTTATTAGAAATCAAAAGCCGTCCAAACAAGGTGAAAAATAAGCTTATATACCTAAAATAAACCCTAAATAAACTCCTAATAAAAGAGGAAAAATTACTAAAATAGAAAAACAGCGATTTGAAGGCCCAAACAATCGAATTTGGCCAAAATCCATAGGGCATTACAAGCAAAGCTAGTGACTTTGAATCAGTGGCCCAATTCCACCCAAATTAGCCATCGAAATCACTAAAATCGGACACTCAGAACTTCACTTTAATTACAAAACTACCACTGCCTATCATATTTGTCTAAGAACTCCAAAGCTTGTTCTTGGACCACATCACCTAGTCTGTTATGTTAGATGGAATTCACTGAGCTGGACAAAATGACGCCATTTTGAATCCATTACACTGATGATTAAGCTTGCCATGTTAGCTTGTTTGAGCCAAAAAAAAATCCACATAAGTTATGTTGCCATGTCAGATTTCCACTAAGGTTGAGAACTTAAAAAATTAGGGTTCTTGAATTTGGGAATAAGAGAATCGCATCTTCTTTAAGCAGTTGCAATCACTTTCTTCCTTCTATACTTTTCTTTATTTTTTTTCTTTTGAAACTGAAGAGGAATGGTCCTGCTTGTTGGGAAAAGTGGATACAAGGAATTGTTCACTTTCTTCTTAGGGAAAGGTATGTCACAAACTTTTGGGAATTTTTAATCATTCTTTAAACCAAGCTTGCAAATCTGATGGGCATTATTTTCATGCACAAATATTGTGAAAATGACATATGTGGTGTGGAATTATAGTAGAAAATTTATTAACAATACATAGAAAGGGGGGCTTGTAGCTGATCAATGGGTGGATCTGAATAGGTTAGGGTACTGGTGTCTTCTAGCACATGCTCGAGATGAACTCAAGTTGGAAGGTAACTTTAAACTGTATTTTAAAGTGGGTGATAATGAAGGCTTCAAACTTTTGATTGATGATAAGAGTACATGTAATATGTTGTCTGTGCTAAATGAGAAAAAAGAAGTTAATTTGTATGTGATTATAGATGACTGTAGGTAGGTTGGTGACAGTGGGGAAGGTTTTAGTGGAAAAATATAATTTATGATGACATTATGGTAGGTCGAAGTGAAGTAAATGCACATGTATTTGATAATAAAGATGTTGGGGAAGAAACTGAGTTAGGTGAGGTGGGTGAAGATGAATTAACAGTTGAGGAAGAAGTGGTTCTCAAAGCTGACAAAGGTAATGAATGTGAGGAAGCTAATGAAGAAGTAAATGAGGAATACTTGTTAGATGGTGATGATCCAGAGTTACAGGCAGTAAGGGATATGTTAAAGAAGTTTAATGCAGGAAAGAGTAATGTTGAGCAAGATTGTTCACAGTTTGGTGAACAGATGCAACAGGAGTTAGATAAAGAGAAAAACACATGTGAAGATGAAGAGCCAGAACTTGCAAATGACTGTGGTTATGAGATTGACTATGTAGAATCAGATGAGTGTAGCTATGTTAACATAGATGAAAAGGTTGACATTATAGGAGGAAGGATAAAAAAGAAGTTTCCAGCCTTTGATCCTAAGACAAAGAGACATGCATTTTGTGTGGGTATAGCCTTTGAAAGTGCAGCTCAGTTCAAAGATGCTTTGGCAAGGTATGCAATTATGGAAAGGCATAACCTGAAATTTTCCAAAAATACTAAAGAGTATGTTAGGATGAGATGTAGGAAAGCTAAGTGTCCCTAGTTTATTTCAGGCTCAAAAGGTGGTAAGGATGGTGTCTTTCAGGTAATAGCCTATATTAATGACCATCAATGCAATTTAGTTAACAAAACCAAGAAATTAACTTATAAGAGGCTTGCCGAATTGATCATGGACAAGTTTGACAGTATTTTTGCTGTCAAACTTGTAGATTTACATTATTTTATAAAGAAAGAATATAAGTTAGAAGTGAACTTGATGCAATGCTGGAGAGCAAAGTGCATAGTAATTGAGAAAATGAAAGGCGATGCAACTGAAGAATATGCAATGCTGAACAAATATGTGCTTGAGTTAAAAAGATCAAATCTAGAAAATACAGCTTTATTAGAGACTAATGATGATGATACATTTAATAGAATTTATATGTCATTTCATTGTTGTAAAAAAGGTTTTTTAGTAGGATGTCGAAGGGTAATTGGTTTTGATAGTGCTTTTCTAAAAGGAGTGATAAAAGGTGAGGTGTTAGCTAATGTTGGACGTGATGGAACCAACCAGATGTTTCCAATTGTGTGGGGAGTGGTGAACTTGGAAAACAAGGATAATTGGCTATGGTTTATAGAAAGAGTGCAACGTGATCTTGACATTGGGCGAGGAAATGGTTGGACATTTTTTAGTGATCAATACAAGGTATGTATACGGTAAAAATTAGTTTTGTTTTAGTTTTTTCAGCATGTTATTTAGTTTAACAATTTTTTAGCATGTTAGTTAGTTTTTTTCAGCATGTTAATCAGTGTTTTTGCAGCATATTAATTAGATAACACTTCTTTATTTTGACCTAAAAAGATGGCTATTTTGAAGGGATTAATGCCAGTATTGTTTGAATTATTTCTCGAAGCTAAAACAAGATGGTATGCACGAGATTTGTGTGCAAACTGGAAAAAGAAAGGCAGAGATAAGGAGCTTAAGAAAAACTTTTAGATGTGTGTGAAGGCGAACAATATGGTAGAGTACAAAGAAAAAATGGAAGCTTTGGCAACCATCTATCAAAAAGCACATGATGATATGCTTGACCATCATCCACAGTTCTGATGTAGGGCATTTTTTCAAACAAATACAAAATGTGAGTTGGTTGATAATAACCTTTGTGAGGCTTTCAATGGTAGGATTATTCCAGCTAGGACTAAGAACATTTATTCATGTTTAAAAGGCATAAGAAAGTTGGTTATGCGGAGATTACATGTTAATAGAGATATGACAAAAAAATAGGTAGGAGATTTGGAACCTAGGATTAGAAAGAAGCTATATAAAAATAAGGAGAAAAGTTGGGAATGCAACATTTTATGGAATGGGGCAGATGGATACGAAATAGGATAAGAATGTACAAGTTTCATTGTTGACTTGTCTAAAAATACATGTATTTGTTGAGCTTGGGACCTGTCAGGTGTGCCTTGTTGTCATGCAATATGTGCAATATATGATAGAGACAAGCAACTTGACGACTTTGTCTCTGTTTGGTATAAAAAAGACACATATCTGAAAGCATACAATTGCATGATGACTCCTATTAATGGTCAGAAGTTTTGGCCTACTTCATCTGAGCCACTTACAAAGCCTCCTCCATACAAAGCAATGCCAAGCAGATAAAAAAAAAGAGAAAAAAAAGGAGCACGAATTGGAAGAAATGGTAGATTGGTTAGAAGGGGTAGGTTAATGACATGTTAGTATTGCTTTGGCAAGGGCTATAACAAAGCTAAGTGTGAAGTGAGAAAGGCAGTTGAACAGGGTCAAGTATGTAACTATATGCATTTATTATCATTTTTCCTTATTTGTTTTTAACTGCTAACTATATTATTCAGCAAGAAAAGGAACCAGAGACTGCTGAATGCGTCAACATCAACATTGCTCATGCATTATGTATGTCTGCTCCTGCTAGCTATGTGTCTACAGTTACTGTGTCAGTGTCTTCCCATGAACCATCTGTTAGACCAAATAAGTTGCAAGTTCGTTTGATTATTTAAAAAATGTGTTAGTTTTATGTAAAGCTTGTATAAAAAATGTGGCTTGTGTTAAGCTTGTTTGTGACTGTCTTAGGTTATAAGTAAGTCTAAGAAAGCCAGATTTGCTGATAAGCAAACACTGATTACAACAATTAAATTTCATGGAAAGAATGACAAAGAATGTAATGCAAGACAACAAATGACAAAGAAACAAGATGAAGTAGCAAGAAGAAGGAGCAAGAAGAAGCAAGAAGATGAAGCAACTGCTAAAAAAGGAAAGCTAAAATGGATGACATAAGTCCAAATTCAAGAATGATTAAAAGCAAAATTAGGGACTCAACTGAATTGCTTACTAAACAATTGAGGTCTAGAGGTATAGTAATCCAAGAAGGATTAAAACAAAAAAAAAGTGCCCACTGAGATGAAACAAACTGCTCATGATACAACCAAGAGAAATGTAACATCAGATTTGTATAGATCAACTGACCAGGCTTCTTACTACATTAAGAGGACAAAGGGAATACCAGTTGGCTATGGTTTGTATACACTTGATAATATGGCTATTCTAAATGTAAGTATGTTTTGTCCAATGTGATTTATTAATTTTTTTTTGGGTTTATTATTATGTAAAGCACACATTGTTTGTATTTTTCTTACAGCCTGGGAACAAAAATGAGCAATTAATGAGCTATGGCACAAATCCTGTCATCAACAACCCAAGCAGGATGCTTTAGAGGGGTCACTACATAAGGCTCGCAAGTTCTGTGCAACCAAGCAATCAAGGCAGTCGAGGGAGTGTTGTGCAATGAGAGGAAGGTAGCCATCAAAGTGAAGGCACTCAACATCAAACAACTGATGAGGTGGTCTTGTCACAGCCATCTCTACACTCCTATGAATCTGCATGAAGGGTTACTTTACAACAAACACAATGATAAGAAACTAAGTTGGGCACCAACATTTTTTGGGATGTTGATAAATTAGAATTTGATTCACTTTTTGATAAACAAATTATGATGGATCAACATCTTATTTGTTGATATTTTGTTAACTTCTTTATTTTGCCCACATCAAAGTGTATCTTATATGGTAACACTTTGTTAATTGACCATATGTTGGCATTTTAATTTAAATTTAGTTTACAAGTTATCAGCTTGTATAAACTCAAGTTGACTATATTATTTGGCAATTTTTTGGCATTAATATTTACATTTATAGGTTATCATATCATAACAACCATGAAGTTGCTTGTTAATGTTCATGGTTATCACAAGTTTAAAAACATCCATATGTTATATTATGCCATTTCAGAGCCTATTTAAAGCAAACTAATTCAATAAGGGACAAAATTTTGTTTAACACACATTCATTACACCAACATAAAAATAATTACAATAAGTTATATGGTTAACAAAATACTACATAGATTTTGCTTCTTCCTACATTCCTTATTCTTCTTAAAAATTGTTGTTTCTTCTTCTTATTTTCACAGATCAGGTTAAGTGCTCTTCCTTCTATCTTTATTTATGTTGCTTCTATAATCACTTACAGCAAATCATCAATAACGTTGCCATCCATGAAAAGGCACACCATATATTTTTTTTCAATCTTACTTGCCCTTCTCAACAATCCTGGAATAATTTCTTTTGATCTACCACATATAGGAGGATCAACCTAAAGAAAAAATCCACACCCCATTTCATCCTTAAATTATAGAAAACACAAAGAACCTATTAAAAGCCACAAATTATAAGAAACTTATATTTTTTTAAGCAACTCATTACCTCTCTTCTTTCACATGTGAAGAATCATCTTCCAGGATTGTTGTTTGTCCATGATGTCCTCACGCTTGCCCTTCTCTCATAATGACAGAGCGTATTCATGGTGTGCCTTGTCTTCTTCCTTCGTGCCTCCTCCTTCTTTTCTGTAACTTTTCACTTCCTCTTTACTGTAATTACCTAACTCTTCTTCAATTATACCTTAATTGATTCACCATGAAAATAGGGGGAAATCTTCCCTCCACTTTTTCTCAATCCCTAATGTGGCAGCAGCTTTTTTGGTGGATCAATGATATGGAATGGTGTGGATATGTGGCATTTTAGGTCTAAAATGAAGTGGCACCGTTTTGTCCAACTTAGCAAATTCCGTCTAACATAACAAACTAGGACCAACGGGAATAATTTTAAATTTTTATAGGACCCGTATGTGAAGGAATTTTCCTTTAGGACTAATTTGTTAAATCTACTATACTTTTAGGACTAAAAAAGTCGTTATCCCAAAGTTATATATAAGTTATATTTTTTTATTGCTAATTTTGGCATAAAGAAGATACATTTTTGTTGTTGTTTATTGTTTTTCAATTGTTATTTTTATTGTTTCTTGTTCTTTTGGTTGTTTTATTGTTATTTTCTGATTTTTCTTTTTGTTGCTTCTATTTTTCAGTGTTGTTACTTTTTTTCAATGTTGTTGATTTTTATTGCTTTTTATTGCTTTTTATTTTTCAGTGTTGTTGTTTTTTGTTACTTTTTTTGTCTTTCTATTTTTTTTATGGATGTTACAAATACATCAGAAGAATCATAAACATGATAAGTTTAAGATAAGTTAAAAAAAAAACTTGTTAGACATTTTAATAAATAAATCAAAGTAAAAAAAATAAAATCCTTATTTTTTAAGAATATAAATGTGAAAATTTTTGTTTATTGCTTGTTGTTACAACAGTTGAAGATATTTATTGTTTGTTTTACAACAATTAAAAACAATTAAAGATGTTTAGATCATAATCATTCATATGAAATTTTGTTGCACTAACTAACTTATATGGAAAGCCTATGTTTCTTATTTTTTGCATTTTTCTGGCATAAATATCCATTGTGCTGTAATGCCTCTACTGTATTTTTATTGTAGGTAGGGGTGAGCAAGACCCGCTGGAATCCGAGTTTTCAATCCAACCCGACCCGATTTACTGCTCTGGTTTGGGTGTTAAGAGGATCGGTTCGGGTGATGGGTAGTGAGTTTTTCGGGTTTCGGTTGACGGGTCGGGGAAGGTGTTTGGTTCCCCGATCTGCCCGAATTTTCGATATTTGGGTATTAACTAAAATGACGTCATTTTAGAACTAGGGTTGGTACATAAACTTAAAACCGTAGTTCTATTCATTTCACACCCTTCTCACCAGTCACCGCCTCTTGTCCTCTGTCCTCTCCTCTCCTCTCTCACGCTGTCTTCTTCTCATCTCTTCTCCCTCATACCCTAATTTTTATCCTCAACCTTTAAGAAATCCTAGTCTTCACCTAACTCTCCTTAGTTCTCTTATTCTCGATTCAATCTCTTTTTTATTTTTAACAAATCATAGTGCCTTTTTTGAACAGATCACCACATCCATTGACGATCTGTTTATTAATGGTAATCCATGGAAGATCTTACATTTTTGTGCTTTGGTTTTATTTTGCTTTAACATTTAAGTTGGTTATTTGTAAAAAAAATAATTTTTCTGATATAAATATAGTTTATATTTTATATAAATATGTAAAATTTTTAGATATGTGCTCAATGTTAGACTTTGTAGATTTCATTTGTTGAAAATTTTTTATTTTCCAATTTTTTTTTTATCTGTGTAATATTTGTTGTTCAACATATGTTAAATTTATAGATCTATTGTTTATGACATTTAATCTTGTTTTTATTTGTGAAAAATGTTAGGCTTGTGAATATTTATTTTGTTTAATATATGTTATGTATATAGATCTATGTTATAGTTATAGATTTGTGCTTATTTTATATGGATCCATTATGGATCTAACATGCATGTAAAAAAACTTGTGCATGCTTCATACAGATCAAATTTATTTTGTTTAATTTGTTAAAAAAATATTTTTCTTATTATTCGTATCTGTGACAGTGTCAAAATAAATGCGTGTTGTAAAAATTTTTTAGATTTGAGAAATTTATATTTTTTATATATCTATAATTATTTAAAATTTATATTTTTTTATAGATCTATAATTAATTTTTTTAGATCTCTAATTTTATATTATTTTTAAAGATATAAAATTTATGTATTTATGTTTATTTTAATTAAAATTCGGGTATGAACATATAATTAAAATACTTTATGTCGATGTTTATGTGTTTGTATTGTCATTTATAATAATGATCTGTAAATTTTTTTATCAAGTTTATGACTGTTTGTAAAATAACAATTTATTTCTTTGTTTTGTGTATGAATTTGTGACTACTTCTAAAGTTTCAATTGGTGGAAGCTTAAAGTTATAACACAAAAAAGGGGTGGAAGCATAAACTTTACAAAATTGAGTTATAACTTTTGAACTTTCAAAAATAAGGGGTGGAAGCATTCACTGCAATCTGATCTAAGTGGAACCATTAGCAGCTAAAATAAGGTATAAATAAATTCAATTTCTTTTATTTTTGGTATATAATTCATATTTGATATTTAATCTGTGATCTAATTATGTTTATTTTGTTTTTAATGTGTCTTTCATGGAGATGGAGAACACCAATGGCAATAATAATGCCACTAGTTCAAACTCGAAGGTGGTGGAAGCCCCAAATGCATCTGCTGGCAATTAAACTAAGACTCAGACTCAGTCTAAACCTACTGCTAAAAAATGAAAAGAGACTAAACCAAAATCTGTAGTCTGGCAGTATTTTGAGAGAATTAAGAACGAGAAGGGTATTGTCATCAAGGGTAAATGTATTTATTGTGCTTCCTCTTACAATGCTCACTTTAAAAAACATAGCACTTCTTCTTTAAAAAACTATGTTATGACTTGCTTGAAATTTCCTTATAGTAAAGATGTTAGGCAATCACTATTAACATTTAGAACTGCTAGGGTGGAGGCACAAGATAATACACATGCTTACTTAGGCACATGAAAATTTGAACAAGAGGCTATTAGAAAATCACTTGCACAAATGGTAATCACTGATGAATTACCATTTAAATTTGTTAACGGGGGGTGGGTTCAAGAACTTTTATGTCTGTTGCTTGTCCACGCTTTAAAATACCCTATAGATGGACTATAACTAGGGGCTGTTATAATATTTTTATGTTTAAGAGGGTGAAGCTAAAATTTTTTTTAAAGGAACACTGTCAAAGAATAAATTACATGTGTGTGACTACTCACTTCATTGATGATACTTGAAATTTGCACAAAAAGATAATATCCTTTGTCCCTATTACACCTCGTAGGGGGGAATACCTTGCTAAGGCTTTAGAGAATTGTTTGATAGATTGAGGAATTAAAAATGTGTTCTCAATCACAGTGGATAATGCTTCCTCTAATGACACTATAATTGGGTATTTTAAAAAGAAAATGTTAAGTTGGAAGGCCTCTTCTGTTAGATTGAAGTTCTTACATATGAGATGTATAGCTCACATCCTTAATCTAATTGTAAATGATGGGTTAAAAGAGGTTAATGTGTTTGTAAAAAAAGTGAGAGAGGTAATAAGATACATTAGAAACAGTCTTACTAGGCTGTGGAAATTTAAGGAAATTTCTGAGCTAATTGGGGTGGATTCAAAATGCTCTTTGTATCTTTATGTCCCTACAAGGTGGAATTGCACCTACATAATGTTAAAATTGGCATGTTTGTTTAAGAAATATTTTGACAAATATGAGGAGACAAAGTCCTCTTTCAGAGCTAATTTGGGTGATGATATACTAGATTTCCTAGACTGGCAGTGTGTCAATCAAATGGTTGCTATGTTGAAGGTGTTCTATGATATAATTGTCAAGATTTCTAGTTCTACTTATGTGACAGTAAATAGTTTCTTCTCTAAAATTTCTAATTTGAATTGTATAATTGTTGAGTATCAATCTTCCTCTGATTTGTCTGTTCATAACATGGGCATAAACATGAAATAAAAATTTAATAAATATTGGGGAGATCTACAGAAAATGAACTCTCTTATCTTTATTGCTACAATCCTTGATCCTCGATATAAATTGGAGTTTCTTCAATTTTCTTTGAATCAAATGTATGGTGAAAGGGTTGTAAGCAGTCTGTTCATTAACATAAAGTATGATATGCATCTCTTATTTGCTGATTATATGTCTACACATGCTTCATCTACTGCCTTTGAGTCTGGTTTTGGTGGCCAGTCAATCCAGAATACTTAGTCAGGTTTTGAAACTGATATGGCAACTTGTGGGAATACAATGTCTTTAATGAAAGCCAAATTCAAGAAGCATAAATAGGAATCTGGTATGGGTAGAAGTAAAGATCAAAAATTGAAATATATATTAGTGAGGTGGTTGTGGAAGTTGAGGGGGCTTTTGATATCCTCAGATGGTAGAAGTTGAACTCTGAGAGGTTCCCAATTCTTTCTCGTATGGCTAGAGATGTTTTGGTTGTTCCTGTTTCTACTGTAGATTCTGAGTCCTATTTCAGTAGTTCTAGTCATGTTCTTGATGTTTTTCAGAGTTCATTAAATCCAAAAATAGTTGAAGCATTGATTTGTTGATAGGATTGGCTTAGAATGCCAAACCAAACAGTTGGGGTAGAAGAAACTTTAGAAGAGTTAGAGTCTTTTGAAAAAGGTCATGTTTTAATTCATTTCTCAATTCTATTCTTTCTTTAAGTGCATTTAATCATCTGCTTGAACACATTCTAATACTCTACTTGTTTATTTGCTTTGCAGATCTTGAACCAGTGGGTAGTGGCCCTTCTTTAGCTCAGTTAATTAGCTCACTACAAATTTATTGAATTATCTCTTATTCTATGTATCAATTTATGCCATTTTTATTGCTTGCCTCCTTTCTTTGCTATGACCAACCTGATGTGCCTCAACTCAATTGAGGTGTCTGTGTTGATGTTGCAGCAACTTTGATTGTGTTTGAACATATTAAAGAGGCAATGATAATGCTTCTACCCCTAGGATTTTCACATATTTAAAATATGCATGCTTAAGTTTCTTTGGTGGCTTTTGTTTGAGTGTAGTTGCTAGAAATATGGTTGTATCTTGATGTTGAAAATGCTCTATTCTAAGCCTTTTTAATATGTTTTTGGCAGTGATGATGCTTCCACCCCTCAAATATTTTCTGATATATATTAGAATTATGTGCTCTATTTCACTAAGTGATCATTTTATTTGCTGCCAAAAAATGGAGCTCTATTCTAAATATAATCTGATTACAAGCATCCTGAGCTTACTCTTTGCATGCAACTTCTTTTATTTTCATTTAGTAATCTGTTTATATTTCTTTTAATTGAAATTGTGATTGTTGTTTGCAAATGAACTCTGTAGGTGAATTACAAAAATATGAATCTGCCGTAGTTAAATTTTTTAGATTTCTGCAGTATATTTTTTTGTGCTTTTTGGATAGATTGCTACATATGTCAATTTTTTTGTATTAGGGTGGATAGCAATCCTGAGCCTGCAATCTTAGTTTGCTTTATTTTGTGTGTGCAGAATGCAGTGCTTTAATTCTTTTTGTAATTAAAACTAACTATTTTTTATATCTAAAGTTGTAGTATACAACAAATGTAATATTTGGATAGTGTAAATATATTTGCTTGGCCCAAATATATTAATGAAATCAGTATATATATTTAGTTATTTTATTTTTGTAGCCCAAAAAATGGTCCAATCCATCCGAGCCCAAATCGAGTTTCGAACTGACCCAACTCGACTTTATTCGATTTCTGAAAAGTCGATTTCCTCTTCTTAATCAGATTGGTTCGGGCCTGTAAATGCCCTTCCAAAAATTGATCAATTTTAGTAGTTGCGCCACCCGACTCGCCCGATGCTCACCCCCCTAATTGTAGATGTTGTCTATTACTTATGTCATGGGTGGGACTACCTTGAATGTAATTCCACCATACGTTGAATTTGGGGGCACTCTAAGGAGTCTTACCACTGAGGGCTTGCATCATCTCCAACAAAAGTTGAAAGAGGTAAAAAGCAGTAACCAATATCTTCTTTATTGAAATAACGGAAATATGCAAACTTTTTTTCATTTTGTCTCCAAGTCATTCAAGTGCACCTTCTCTGGTATGCAACTCCTTATCTGGCAAAACCACAAGTAAAATAGAATTTCATGTTTTCATTTTCCAATCCTATTTATTCTTGTCTATACAAATGAACTCACCAAGTTGCATACTTCCTAGTCAATTGACTATTGTGCTCAGTGGGAACAAAAATTGTTTGGTCGTAAAATCATTATGGTGTTGCTTTATGAGACATGCAACTAATCTTGTCATACTTGAATGATTATGAACAAAAAAAACATTGAGGAAAAAAAAGATGAAACTAATAAAAAAAATATTAATAAAAAAAATTACTGAGAAAAAAAAGATAAAGACAACAAAAATACATTGATAAAAAAAAGAAGATAGTACCTTAAAAATAG
>CATIWM010214924.1:0-24038 GCA_949671775.1 Mallotus repandus
AGAAGGAAGAAAAATGGAAAAATTCTAGGGTTCTTAATTTTGGCCAATGTAAGTGATTTTATCTTAATTTTTTATGTAATTATTCCCTCTTAATATGTTTATCATGATAATTAGAAGGAATTAAAAGGAAAAATAGGTTAATTGAAGATGAATTAAAAAGGGAAATAGGTTAATTGATTTAGAAGATGAATATGGTTCTTCATGCTGAAAATTCTGATTTTCAGCTGAAGATTGTGCTCTAATTTTCGTGGCCATAGAAGAAGAATTAAGAGAAACATAAAACAAAAAACTTATAGATTTGTGTCTGATATTCATTTCTGTAAAAGGATTTTGTGAAATAACAAGTATGTGAAATTCTATGAAAGTTCATTTGGGACTAGTTCGGGTAGCAGTCGAACAGGCTACCTGATATTGAGTAATTATTTTGAGAATGTTAAAGACTGAATTAGACAAAGTGATAAACATGAGTTTTGTTCCTTTATATGTTATCTAAAACCAAGTGATGCAGTTTTGTGAAATAATTTATGTAAAATGAGAAATCGTCTTAGAGTGGGACTGGTTATGCTTGCTAAGTCTGCAGGTAATTTGGTTTTTCCCAAATAATATGAGAGCCTTAGAGGCTGAATTAGATGAATTATAAAACATGAAAATTGTTCCTTTATGTGTTAAAAAAGTTCTTGAAAATTGGTTTTGTAATTGAAATTGTATAACTTGAGAAATTCTAAATTGAATCAGACCTACTCAAACTGTTCCTGTGCAAAGCACATGTCTGAATTCAAAAATTCACCATTTATTTTACAGATCATATATTAAGCTCATTTTCTGATATCTCTATATGTATAGTTTTTTATAAAAATTAAATAAAGTAATTTGGAGTTGTGTGATGAGAGTTATTCACTCTCAGGTCTAGTAAGGTCAAGCTGCCTATCAAGAAATAAATATGCATAAATGTTAGGCTTACACATATAAAGAACATATCCGAATTATATACAGAACATATCCCAATTGTATACTAAATATAAGCATTCATTGTAGATATATTTTTAATCAAATATATGTCATATTTTAGGATCTCAAAATATTACTGAAGCTCGAGAGGGTGACACAAATTGTCCATAAAGTGTTTGTTATCTAAATAGGTGAGTATATACATCAATTGGATTCTAATGTGCAATTGTGTGATTATGTGAAATTTGTGCTATGTGGATATATAACAATTGATAAATTTATGATTGCAGTAATGACTTATTATACAATTGCACTTGATAATTTGCATATGGATATAAGAGGATGTTATGGCCAGCTTGACTAATACTTGCAAATCACTTGGAAAATATTAATGATCAAAGGATATCACTTAATTCACTTGTTATATGCTAGCCAACAAAATCAATTTCCACTTGTTACTTATTTCACTTGAACTCGGGTGCAATACTGTCTTGCAAGGTCACAACAAATAAAAGGAACCAAAGCATATGCATATGTAATATTTGAATTTTGTATTTATTTTGTGAGATGTTTGAAATGTTTGTTAAATAAGCCTTTAGAATTTAATTGATGTTTATATTCATTAAGTCACGACTCACCAAATCGCAATTATTTTTCCAGATTGAGAAGTATAGTTTTGGGCCATTTTGAAGCATGAAGCATGGAGCATAGGTTGTCAGCCGAACCCAGACCCTCACTCTCTCTCTCCTTGTAGCATATGTATGTTCACTAGTTAATGTAAATGTTCATATATGTGTATGGATATATATAAATGTGTTTATAATAACTACATGTGAATAAAGGATGCTTAATAATAATATGAGATATCATGATGTGTAATAATACTAAGTGTGTAGGGTGTTACATTATGTCTATATTAACTAAATGGACCTAGATTATAATCTAAACTAGAATCTAATCAAATTATTGGCCTAAATTTATTATAATTAAATCTAAACCTAAATTAATTATCCTATTAATTAATGGGCTGAAAAGGTGGGTCTAAAAATTAAGTTAATTCTAAACCTATTTAACTAAACCCTATGGGCCTATTGTTAAGAGCTTTAAAAATTAAAAAAAAACACACAACTAAATAAACAAGCAAAAATTGATAAATAAATAAAAAGCCCAAACCACAACAACAAATAAAAAATAAACTTGCTTTATTCCTAATCTAACTTTTTGTAGGAAACCCTAATTAAACTACCGACTCTATAGATTTTAATTAGGGTTACCAATTGAACCTAATTTACTAATCCATTTTACAAAAATAAAAAAAACACAGAAAAGTAAATATCCACTAAATAAATTATACAACCCAAAAGCTAAATAAATACAAAATAAAACTACCAACAAAATACAAAAATAATACAAAAACCCTAAAAACTACGTAAAATTAAGTGGTGGTCTAGATTCATGGCTTTTCTCAGAAGCCTTCATGGGCTTGATTTAGTTCAACCACGCTCATTCCATAAGTTTAGGGTCACTCCAACCATAGCCATCAACATAAAGAAAATAAAGAAACAAAAAAATGATTAGAATGAATCTAACAATAAAATAAAAAATGAAAATAAAATAAAAGTAAAATAAAAAAAGAGAAAAGAAGAAGAAATTGATGATGTGTGGATGCAGTATTGATTGCTCCTCAGAGTTGTTTAGTTCACCGTGTGAATAGAGTCTGCAGAGTCGATTATTTTGATCTCAAGCTTAATTGTCTTCAAAAGATTTTTTTTTAGAAAACCAAAAGAACGTAGAATCAAAAAAAAACTCATAACTTAAAGAAAATAATTTTTTTTGTGAAGTGTCTCTTTCTGCCTCCCAAACTCTTCTTTCCCTCATATGTAAAAAAAACTGTGCTTTTTATAAATCAAAAAGATTTACCTTCTGTGATTTGATAATCACATGAGATAAAAAGATATTTTTTTCTTGATAATCACCTGATAATATGTGATTATTAGGATGATTATTACACAAAAAGCATTATATTTTTATTATTTTTTATTTTTTACTTATTATTATTTTTTCCACCAATGAAAATTAAGAAATATATTTTTATTTTTTCAAAAAAAAATTAAGAACATAGCACATGGGGATTATGCAATTTCGACCAGAATTGTGTATTTTCGATCGAAATTATGCAATTCCAATCAGAAATGTGCAATTTTGATCAGAATTGCATATTTCCAATCGGAAATGTGTAATTCCAGTCAAAATTGCATATTGCCGACTTGAAATGTGTAATTTTAATCGAAATTGCATATTTCCAATTGGAAATATGTGATTCCAGTTGGAATTACATTCTAATCCGAAATTTATTACTTTCAGCCCTTCTTCCAGTTTTTCTTTTAATTATTAATTGACCCAAAAAAGAATATAAGAATTTACAAGTATGTCCTTAAATGGCTACAATCAAGTCCTGAGATTCAAAAATCAAAATCTAAAGACCTATTTGTAATAAATTATCATCATTGGATCCTCTATTGCATCCACGCTCTAATCATCCCGAAATTGGGTGCTTACAGTGCCACATTAAACAAAATGTGCTATGAACTAAAATGTGGTGTTACACAAAATGTGCAGTGTGACCAATATATGGTGCTAGGCAAAATGTACAGTGTGTTATAGCCATTATGCAACATCTACCAAATTATGATTGAAAATACTATAGCTACTGTGTAGTGTCTAGCGAATTGTATATGAAAATGTTATAGATCTTATGGAGTGTCTAGCAGTTTATGTTTAAAAGTGCTATATGTTTGCGTCGTGTAACTTTTGTGAGGTAAATACCATATAGCCGCTTGTTGGCTTTAAGTAAATGTTTGATGAAATTCTAGGAACATATATTATGAGTGCAATTTTGGGATTCACGTAAGAGTGATCATGACCCACGCTAGGGTTCATGCAATTATGATCCTAAAATGCCTAAAAGTGAGACATGCACATGATAGTGATATGCAAGCAAACATATGCAATGCATTTCGTATTCTATCAGGTACATGGACATGCAATGATAAAGTTTTGACCATGTTTCACCTTGGTGCTAGTGTTGATTTCACATGTCGAGTGTTTCTTCTCCTAGATTTGCAATTCCAAAAGACTTTTTGAAGTTAGTTCAATGATTATACAAAAAAATGCAATATGATTTTTAAAATTCATGAGAAAATTCATCACTTTATCATGTGGTAGCATGCATTCAATCATGACTATAATTTATTTACAATTCACAAAGTCAGAGGTATCGTTAACCATCTTATGCTGAGAGTGTATTATTTTACCGAGTGAAGAGCTGACTTCCACACCTAAATCTAGGGAGAATTCATTAAACAAAACTTATAGGAATTGAACATAAATAGATTGAATTCTGAGTATTAAAATAGTCTTTGAGTTATTGATGTGTTTTACTTCCTTGTCTAAGTATTCCTCTGCCGTTCTCATATTACTCAGCATGTATATTGTTGGAAAGGTCCTTTGGATACTCATACTCTTTTAGAGCATTGAAGCAAATAGAGCAACTTTTGACGTGGTCCTCTTTTAGTATTCTCCTGCCTTTCTCATATTGCTGATGAGTGTGAAAAATATACTATTTTGAACACTCAAATGTGTTAGTTTAGGAGTTATTTTTAGGTGCATTATTAGTCTTTTATTTAATCTTTCTTTACTTTTAGTGTGTGTTTTTGTTGAATTTTTTAGTTTTTATTCATTTAAAAATATTTTAATTTACTTTTAGCTATTTTTGATAATGTAGGTGAGAAGAGATTAGTGATGGAATGATGCAGAGGACTTCTGGAGGATGCAGGGGTGTCTAAAGGTGCATTCAAGATGAAATGAAGCGATTTTAAGGTTAGAATAAGGCACATGGTCATGCACATAAATGCAAATAATAGTGCTTGGATGAAGTCAAGACACACAGCCATGCACACCCTCGCATACGGCCATGCCTACTTTGAAGAGAATCGAGTGAAGACTAGGTGTCACACTCGTACCCTAACTCTTAGTACATTTGCATTCATTATGCATTGCATGTACATACTATATATATATATATATATATATATATATATATATATATATATATATATATATATATATATATTGATTGAATTTAAGTATAGTTAGTATATATATATATATAGTTATAGAGGAAAGGAGTCAATTGAAATAATGATTTGGCCTAGATTGAAACATTTAGAAACTTAAGGTTGTATAGGTAACAAAACCATTTCATTAAGGGGTCTAAATGGATATTTTATATCTTGATTTATCCAAATTTGGGCTGCCATCCTATCTAATTCATGGCTTAGGTGCAGCCATAAAAAAAGATCACTTTGAAAAAAAAAAGGAGAACTAGAAAACTACTTAATTCTTCAAGGGAGCTGATCTTTTACAAAAAGAATTAAGAAGTCTAAAGCAATTTTAGGCCATTAATCATCTTCCCTAAGGATTTATTGATTGAATTGGTAAGTAATTTTAAGTGTTTTGGTTGATTTAATCTAGGGTTCTTAAGTTGCAAATTTTGGGTTCCTAAAGTATGATTTATTAGTCTTTGTAATTCAATCATATCTTGAGCTAGAAAGCTCCAAATTAAGTTTTACTTGATGATCTGAAAACTTTAAAGAGTCCTATGTAACTTTGTAGTTTTAAGTTATGACTTGTATGATGGTCTAATAAAGATAAACTTTTTATTGCTTAATCTGTCAGAGTAAACTGACCTGGTTGTGTTCAGCTATCCATATCTCCCTTTATAGTTCAAATGAAGTGAAATTTTTATAAAATTTAGTAGACACATAAATTTAATATTGATTAAAATATTAGCTCAAAATTCCTTTTTTATGAATCCCAGCAATTTTTGGAAGTCAACTCTGAAAGCAGCCATTTTGATTATATGAACCAGGTTTACAGAGCTCATGAGTTAAAACTAGTCTCGGTATTTCTTGTATATCATAAGCTAGAAAACTTCAAATTAAGTTTGGTTTAATTCTAAGAAAACTTAAAATAGTTCTCTAAAACTTTGTAATTTTGATCAAGAGATGATTATTCTTGTATAATGGACTAATAACCTATAATTTTTATTGCTTAATCAATCTAAGTAATTGAGCTGCTTGTAATAAAACCTTTATAATTCTATTTGTGGTTATAAAATGGAAGTGAAAATTTTACTAAAGATACTAGAGAAAAAGATCTAAGTCTTTTTAAAATTTAAGGTTAAAATTCCTTGTCTATAGGTTAGAGCAATTTTTCTAATTTCGGTATAAAAACAACCTTTTTAGAATAAATGGAGTTGATTTGTAGAATTTAATTAATTTGCATATTTTGCATATAGTTTGGGGGATGCATGATTAGATCATTATATGAGATGGTTATGTTGATGATTTATAAATAAATTTCATGCTTTAGGTGTTGGAAAAGGCAAGGAAAGTGGAGGTGCAAACTAAGCAATTCGGTGAATTGATTTTGTGTGTTTGTAGACTGTTTTGGTGAGTAGATGTTCAAGTACTTTAAATATTATTATAATAGCAATAAAATAATTATTTTAGTGTTTTTTTATGAACTTGAATTGATATATTAGAATGATTTTAAATCAGCCTTGTTGCTACTCGAATTACATATTTAATATCTTTAGCTTTGAATGTCTCAAATTTACAAGTTAAAATGTGTCATTATTAAATGTTTTGCTTAAGTAACCTGATTTGAGATTAAATTAGTTATTTGATAAATTAAGTGAATTTATAATCAGCTTGGTTTCTTAATTGAATAATGATGAGAGAGTATTTGATTTTGAATGCTTTGTCAAACTATAAATGTGTTAGCATTGTTTTGACTGATTATTTGATGAAAATGGTATTTGATTTTATGTATTACCTCCCTATATGAGATTGAATGTGCTGAGGTGACATGTGGACATTTGAGTTGGTGATGGTTTTTATTACACAATAGACAATAGGGCACTTGATTGTAGGACGATGAAGGGAGAAGGTCGTTCCGTGCTAACAGAATCGAAGGTTAGCCTTCAAGTGTGCCTAGAGGGTGAATTTCTGATGGCCTGTATGATATGGCCAATTTGTGATGCTTATTATAGGGATGGTTAATACGAATGAAAGGTTGTATTGATAATCTACAAAGGTACATGTTTCAATTGACTAAGCTTTAAATGTGTTTGAAAGCAAGATCGATTTTGATGTTTTGAGTGAATGATAATTTGATTATTAATGCTCTAGTATTTTAATTTGAGATGTTTATTATAATTAATTTAGCTAAACTATTTTTTGCATATAACATCTATTCATTGAGTATTTATGCACTCATTTTACTATATTTTATAAATGTTTTCAAATAGCAAGGCTTGATAGTTGGTGAACAGAGTTGAGTGAGTGTGGATAGAAGTTTCAAAATAAGGTTGACCAACATCCTCATTAAAGAAGCCTTATTCCTTTGTTTCTTAAGCTTGTTATATAAGTGTTGTAAAAGAGTATGTTTTTAAGTCAAATAATAATGGCTAAGCTATATGTAAAGCAATTGTTTGGAAATGTGTTTTATATTATCTTAATAATGTTTTCACTACTTTTTTTTTAGTTTACAAAGATTAATATCAATTTAATTTAAAAATGTAATTTGCTATATCATTTTATTGCTTTATATGTAATTTACTACTCCTAAATACATATTACTTTAAAAGTTCTTATTCTCTAAATGTAACATATGAACAAGACTAAATTTTTATAAGAGATTAATTTAAATCCTTTTTGCAAATATAACGATATTTATAATATAATTAGACTAAATTAAATAGTTTGTTAATAGTTGGTTTTTTAAAGTGCCCACATCGGGGTACGTGAGATGAGGTGTAACACCAGGCGCACGGTTGTGTGCCTATAACAAACTTTTGGAATTCAAATCTTTTGCTACTAATTTGAGGGGATAAAATGATTTTTTAAAACACAACAACTTCAGGGAGGCTGGAGGCTGGGTTTTAGAGAGGAAAGCCACTAAAGAAATAATAACAATTACTCTTTTATTAGTTTTAAAACTTTCTTCTAAGAATCAAAGATAGAATTCTCTATTTTTTTCATTTGATTATAATAGTTAATGTTTGAAGATTAAGAATAGAAGGCTCCCATTCTATGGGGTTTTTAATATTCAGTTTGCTTGTTATTTCAATTTTAATTTAGCAACAATAATTTTATTTCTCTTTGTTTATCATCTTTTATTCTTCTTAATATGTGTGGCTAGATTTTCAAGTTAGGGTTCTTCAATCAATTCAACCATGTGATCAATACGATTTACTCAAAGTTAATAAATATAGTTCATTAGTTGTTGCTTTGTTTAATGTCTTCAATGGATTGGCCACCCTTTGTTTAAATATAGACAATAAGACTTGATTGAGAGATATGTTTTATTGAGAAAATAATCAAAAACCTATTAATTATTTATTTAGTTGAGAGACATTTAGATAATTAATAATGTTAAGGAGCTACGCTTTTAAATTGAATATAACGAACCCTCGATTAGCGAGAGCTGTAAAATTGAGAACTAGTTATATTCAATTAATCATAGGTTTGTTTGAGAGGAAGATATGTGATTCTTAAGATTACTTACATAATGAACTATGGTCTAAATTAAGTTAGAGATTTATTACACCTTTAGAGAAGGTTGAATTAAGTTTAAGAACTGTAGCATTTTCTTGAACTGTGATTTTTACGTTAGCTTTAATTTTTAGTCTACTTTATTTCAAAAAAAAAACATTTTTCGGTGTCCAAAAAAACAAACACATTGATTATTACAGTAGTCAATTTTCCAATCTATGTGGGATAATCTTTTTGTATTACTTGAATGATTCCATACACTTATGGATTTTATGCACTAATTACTCAGCATGGATATCGCTAGAGGGTTCACGTTGATATTTTTACTCATTTTTTAGCATTGGAGTGTATTAGAAATGCCTTTTGGCACCTATTCTTATTTTGATTCTCCTTTTAGTATTCCCCCACCTTTCTTGTGTTACTTAGCATGGATACTGTCAAGGGATTTTGTACTCATACTTGTTTCGAGCATTGGAGTAGATTACATGCACATTTATTATCCAAAAGTTTTAATTGATACTATAAAATCCAAGTAATTTATACTTTAAGTCCATAGGTTTTATTTTTGCATATTCTTCCCCTCGTTTTGGTGCAAAGCGAGCATTAGATTGATTAGATTTTAGAAACTCCCAGCATAGAGCCATCAACTAGACATATGAATTCTATGAGGCTAATAAAAAAAGCCATTAAGATCAAAGTTCATGAGATAAACTTTCAGACATAATCTCGTGAAGTGGATGAATTTACTTTCAATTTGTGAATTTTCTTATTGAGGTTGTAATTTATTACAGAATCAGAGGAGATAAAGTTGTGTTACTTCCCTTGAGTATTTATTGTTAATATTGCTATATGTTTTCATTATTGAATAAGTGACATTACAACTGATACATAATACAAGTGATAGAGTTGTACTATACATCCATAACTCTTACAACAACTATAACTGCTTAAGAAGATAAATGAGAATTAATACAACTATAACTAGTTAAAAAGATAAATGAGAATTAATACAACTATAACTAGTTAAGAAGATAAATGAGAATTAATTCAAAATATAATCCTTAACACCATCCTCCCTGCAAGCCTAGGATTAGCACGAAGGGGAAGATGAGCGCACAATGTTTGAAACTGGGCGATGGATAGTGGCTTGGTAAAAAGATTAGCGAGTTGGTCTTGGGTAGATAGAAACTGAACCTGAAATGACCCATTAGCAACTTGCTCACAAACAAAATAAAAGTCCAACTCAATATGCTTAGTACGAGCATGAAAAACTAGATTAAAAGTGAGGTAGATAGCACCAATATTGTCATAATAGACCACTATTTTAGAATATAGAAAACCAAGTTTTCCAAGTAGAGATTGAAGCCAAATCAATTCAGCAATGGCATGTGCAATAGCTTTATATTCGCTTTCAGTAGAGGAGCGAACAACTATTGGTTACTTCTTAGCCATCCAAGAGATGAGAGATTGACCAAGAAAAATGCCATACCCACTTGTGGAACGACAATCATCAATGTCCTCTCCCCAATCACTATCAGTGTAACATGAAAGTTCAAGGGAAGAGTTACAAGAGAAGAAAAGACTTTTTGTTTTGGTGCCTTGGAGGTACTGTAATAATCTCTTCAATGCTACCCAATGTTGATGACTAGGGGAATTCATAAATTGACAAAGCTCACTTTATAAGTTATATCAGGTCGAGTGATAGTTATATATTACAAAGCCCCAATATATTTCTAATAATCCTCTGCTTGAGAGATAAGAGAGCCATGATATTTTGTAAGAGGTGGTTTAGTGGCAATCGGTGTAAGACATGGATTTGAGTCAACCATGTGCGAGTAAGAAGATCACAAATGTATTTATGCTATGAGACTAGAATACCATCAAATTGTCGATGCATTTCCAAGTTGAGGAAACAATGCAAATCTCTAAGGTCTCTAATTGGAAATTCTTATTTGAGTTGATTAATCATATCACTGATAAGTGCAAGATTTGATCCTGTGATAATCAAATCATTAATATAAAGAAGAAGAAAAATAACATCAGTCCCTTATCAAAAAATAAATAGTGAGTGATCACTTTTAGAAGCCACAAAATTTAACTTTAGTAAATAAGAGCTAAGTCTGTGAAACCATGCTCGTGGTGCCTTCTTCAAACCATATAATGACTTCTAAAGTTTACAGATATAATCAGGATGTGATGAATCTATAAAACCAGGAGGTTGTGCCATGAAAATGGTTTCTGAAAGATAGCCATAGAAAAAAGCATTTAACACATCTAGTTGACGAATAGGCCAGCTCTTCATTGTTGCAAGTGCCAAAATTGTTCGGATAGTAGTTGCTTTAATTACAGGACTGAATATGTCCTTGTAGTCTATACCAAATTGTTGAGTGAATCATTGAGCCACTAGTCGTGCCTTGTACCATTCAACACTACCATCAGACTTCCTTTTAATTCGGTATATCCATTTACAACCTACAATGTTAGCCTTAGCAGGTTTTGGAACCAAAATCCAAGTAAAGTTAGCAAGGAGTGCATTAATTTCTTCATACATAGCATTGTTCTATACTTAATATTTAGAGGCTTGGTTGAACGTATGATGCTCGATATAGAGGAAGTTGGGTTTAAAAGGTTCAGTAATGGCTATGTATGCATGGCGTTTATGAAGAGTTGAGGGTTGCAATTGCATGGTGTGTGTTTAGGTTTGTTGGTTAGAAGGATTAGCATAATTGCTCAGATCAATAATTAAATTTAATCCAGATGAAGTGGTTGAGGGTGAGGTTAATATAGAGCCAGATTAGTGTAAAATTCAGTTTGAAGTAATGTTAAGTGAAGAAGACAATGAAGGAGAAAGAGATGGATTGGGATAAGAGTTGGGTGATAAGCGAGAAGTGGGTAAGGATGTAACCGAATTATTTAAGGATAGAGAAGAATTAGACATACCTGTTGATAAAGCACCGAGAAATTATGGTGTTGTTACTATTTTCCACGGACGAGGTTGAGGTGATGGACTTAAAGTGGAACACGAAGGAATTTATTTGAAAGGAAAAACACTTTCATCAAAAGAGACATGTCTAGCAATATAAATTCTATCTTTTGCAATATCTAGACACAAATGCCCATGGTGTGTGGGTGAATAACCAAGATAAACACATTGATTAGTTCTAAAAGAAAATTTGTGTTTATTATATGGTCTAAGTCAAGGATAAGCGACACACCCAAATATTTTTAAATCAGTGTATTTCAGTGCCTTTTAGACAATAATTCAAATGGACATGAATTTTGTATGACTTTACTGGGCATGTAATTTATTAATTGAACACTTGCTTGGAATGCATATGGCCAAAAATGAAATGGAATATTTGCATGTGCTAAGAGAGTCAAACCATTGTCCACAATATGATGAATTTTTCTCTCTGAAATTCCATTTTATTCATGAGTATAAGGACATGCAATACGATGAACAATTCTTGTTTGTTTAAAATAAAAGTTGAGTTTTTTATATTCACCACCCCAATCTGAATGAAAAGCTTTTATTTTGCAATTAAATTGATAAAAAATAAGTGATTCAAATTCTTTAAACATGGTAATAACTTGACTTTTATTTTTAAGAAAATAAATCCAAGTAAAGCGAGTAAAATCAACAACAAATAAAACAAAATATGAAAAACCTACATTAGATGAAATGGGTGCAGGGCCCTAAACATCTGAATGAACAACTTTAAAAGGAAATTGACTAGTATGTTCAACAGAAGCTAAAGATAATCTAGCTAATTTCCCTAGCTTACAAGAAGAACAAACCGACATAGGAGTAGGACTAGAACAAGACAATTAATTTTTGGCAATTATTGAAGAAATAGTTGAAGCATATGGGTGCCCCAATCTGGCATGCCAATCTGCAAAAGAAGATGTAGAACTAAGAAGAGCATGTTTGGTTGGTGATGGAAGACAGTATAAGCCATCATCACTCAGTCTTTAAAACAGGATTTCCCTGGTCTTCTGATCCTTAACAAGAAAATAATTCGGCCAAAATTCAAAAAAGCATGAGTTGTCACGAGTGAATTTGTTAATAGATAATAAAGATTTGGTAAGTGCAGGGACATGAAGAACATTGTTAAGATGTAAATTCGAAGAGAAAAGTGACGGATATAATGCATTACCTGAAGCCATAATGTTTAATCCTTGGCCATTACCTACTCGTATTTTATCCATACCTGTATAAGGATTAACATCATGGGTTGCAGTTGGATTAGGAGTCATGTGATGAGTTGCTCCAGTGTCTACTGTCTAATCGATATAGGAAGAGGAAGAACCAGGAGGTGGAAATAGTAGAGGGTGGACTTACATGTGTGCAGGCATAAAGCGAAGTGATGGAGCTGAATATTCTTACCATGCTACATTAGCCTACGGTGAAGAGCACCTGGGATCATATCTATGCCTATATTTGTTGATGGTATGATTATGATATCCACATATTTGGCACACAGATGATTGGCGACGATAAGTGGGAGAAGAGTAGGATGGTGGAGACCAAAAAGATAAGCAAGCAAAATTAGATGGTGAAAACGAATGGAAAGGTCTGGGTGAAAGGCGATATGCAACATTTGCTTGAGGAAGTTCTTAGGCACTTTGAAGTAAGATTTCATGAGCCATACGTTAGCTATAAAGTTCCTGAGAAGAGATGGGTTCAGTGCGCATGTTTAAAGCCAAAATTATTGGGTGAAATTCAGCTTCAATGTTGCGATAAATTATCGCATTAAACTTGACTTAAGAAATAGCCCTACCAATCAAACCAATTTCATCAGCTAAACTCTTAGCTCTGTGTAAATAGGTACAAATAAACAAATCATTTTTCTTTAGTTCTTGGAGTTAAATGTGCAGTTATAGTTGACGATTCTGGGAAATTGACCCAAACGCACTTGCTAGTGCATGCCAAATAGTGTAGGAAGATGTTAAGCCAATGATGGATGGAAAAAACTCTTCAAGGAGAGAAAAGAGTAGCCATAATAGTAGAAGTTGGTCTTTTTAAAACCAATTGGTGTATTTAGGATTTGGTATTTGTTGGGTGGGATCGGTGGTTGAAGGGATGGTAGCGGGTGGTATTGGTGAAGATCCATCAATCAAACCGGTCATGGAATGATAATTTAGTAAAGGTAAAAACTATATTTTCCATGCCAAGAAATTTTTAGGTCTAAGCTTAATCGCAAAACTATAGTAGGTAGTGGTTGTAGGTGCGGTTGTTATTGGCAAGGCTAGTTGATTGTTAGTCATCAGAAAAACTAATAGCAGGATCAGACTAGAGCTCTGATATCGTGTGAATATTGCTATATGTTTTCTATATTAAATAAGTGAAGTTATAAATGATATATAATACAAGTGATAGAGTTATACTATACATCCATAACTCTTACAACAACTATAACTGCTTAAGAAGATAAATGAGAATTAATGCAACTATAACTGCTTAAAAAGATAAATAGAATTAAAACAACTATAATTGTTTAAGAATATAAATGAGAATTAATACAAAATATAATCATTAACATTTATCACGCAAGGTGATATTCTAATTAGCGATTAACATTTGCTATCTTGCCCATTCTTATTATTGTGTTGGTTCATTTCTCCTCTTTCATTCTCTTTTATTTTCCCTACACAAAATACCATAAGTTAGTCGCATATGTTTGCGGGAAAAGAAATTTTATCAGAATGCAATGTTGTTCTTTTGCACTCTTCCCTTTTTTATTATGGTGATCATGTCTCAAATCACAAGGGTCATGATACGCCATCATTGAAGTTGTGGCCTAGGGCTGAATTTGTCTTTCTATCATTCTTTTTGATGTTACGATAAAGATCTTCATTCCTCTTCCCAATGTCCCCTGTAAAAAAGGTTTAAGAGTTAGAGGTCTTATTTCATGATCAGAGGAGTTTTAGAGTGCATTCATTACAAGTTTCGAGTGCATTCTTCCCTTTTTAGGGTCAACACGTGTATAACTGGTATGCTAGACCTTCTCATCGTTGTATTCCATACCTTATACCAATCTCAAAATTACGAAGTTCTACTCTGACTGGTCAAGAGTTAAGAGAGGCTCTCTAAGGATTTGATAGTTCATCTTTACTTGAGTAATCTCGTAGTTATCAAAGGTACATTTAAGGGCATCTCTTAGATCAAATTCCTGCTACTCTTTCTTTTGCTACTCCTCATATTCTTTATCTTTTACTTTTATAATTTGTAGGAATAGGCTCTCCTCTTACTAGGGCTTTAAAAGATATTCCTAATAATGCCCCCAATGAAGCTTTAGAAATGAATGCTAGGTTTGAGAAGCCTAAGCCTCATATTTTCCCTCCTGAGATTACCCAGGATGAAATTTTTATAAGTAAGTATTTTATAACAAGTATATGCAAATTTATGCATTATATGCATGATTTTAACTACTCTTCTATGGAGCGAAGTTATCCTTGTAGCTTGGAGTGTGAAAATGAGGTGCTTCATCAATAACTTGCATATTTGAGCATTGAACACTTTGATGTTGACATTTCAAGTGCTAGAGCTCTTATACGGCTCCTCAGACAGATAACCGACTGGTGGGTGGAGTTTATGACCTGACACTAGAGCTCATGATTGACTGATGCACTATTGAACTTTTCTTTTGCTTCTACTTTGTTGTATGAGTATGCTTGTAGTTTATTTCTTTTTGCCCCATGAACTCTTGTACTGACTTTAATGTTTCAGTATTCCATCTTTAGTTTTTGAATGCAGATTTATGATTTTTTCCCAACCTATTTGCATTTTTGCCCTAGAGTTACATTTTACCCCTAGTTTTTTATATGTTTCCTTAATTGAGATGGTGATACTAGGATCATCAATATTCTTAGAGAATAAAGCCAATATTATCCTTGTCATTCTGACTGGATTCATCAACATCTTTCTAGCAATCTTCTTTTTCTTCAAGTGTGCAACCAAAATCTTTAATTTATTATTATTTTTTTCATTTTTCTTTTTTCTCTCTTTTTTATGCCTTTATTTTTTGCATAAGCTGCCCTTTTGGGTTTTCAACTTACTAGGTTTGCCCTAACTTTTGCTTAAGCCGCCCTTTTCATTTTTCAACTTAGCAGGTTGAATTTTTTTTATATTTTTATCTTTCTTTATCTTTTTTTTAAAAAATTGGTTGCAGAAGAAGCTTAGTTTGCTCACTATTCCTGTTGTTCCTTTGACTTACTAACCTCATCAAGTACAATCTCATATAAAAAAAATTCTTTAAACTTAAATCAACTAGATTTATTCCTAATGGAAGTTGAAGTTTCTTTTCTCCATCATGTCTCTATCATCAGTATGGTCATCCCTATTTCATCATCGATGTTACTACTGATTTGAGGGCTTTCCCTTGAGACAAGTATTTTTGGATAAGATGAAAGATTTGCAGCTTCAAAGGACCCTTAAACGAAATATAAGATTTGATGTTGATGGCATGATTAATAATAACTATAAAGTATGGCCCGTAATTCAAGTTATTGAGCCACATGGATTCTCGAGACATGGGGATTACAAATAGAATCATGGGGGAGTGATAAGAATTCAACTAGAATAGTGAACTCATGGCTCTAATTTTTTAGCTTTTATTATTTTTTGTCTATCTAATCAAGTACTTATGCATATGATAAAGATGAATATGCAATGTTTGAATAAAAATTTCAAATTCAACTTTATTCATCCATTAGGGCAAAAATGAGCATATTCATTACATCACATGATACAACTTATGTTATCAATTAATCCTTTTGTATTTTTAACTAAACATTTTTCCTCACTTTTATTTTCCTAATTTTTACCTGACTAACCCTTTATGGGTTTTCTAATTAGCAGGATCCTCTCTTTTTTTATATATTCTTCCCTCAAATTTTCCTCTCTTTAGAAGTTATATCATGTGATATAGGAATGTTCTTTGAATTTTCATTTGTACCCATGCTGAATGAATCTAATTGGATTGAATTTATGTCAAATTTGCAGATGCAATCAATATCATAATGCACAATACCATCATGGTGCACATTACATAATAAGCAAAATCAGAATTCATATCATCAATCAATAAAACAAAAAAGTTCTCATGAAATTGAAATGATATTAACATAAAACAGTAACAACATTATTCTCAATTCTAGATGCTAGGTCTCTTAGTGGCTCTCCTTCAAGTGGCAGACATAGTAATTATTCTTGATTTTCTCAGTAACTTCCTTAATCACCTCTTCATTGTTGTGCCAATAATCCTCAATGCCTCTTTATGGACACTTTAGACCTGCAGTCTTCTTACTCTTCTCTGTATTCTTAGGGGCATGAAGAGACTTCTTAGTGGATTTCACATTTAGATCTTTGAAGGAATTAGCACTTCCTCTTGCTAATTACTAAGTTGATCATCATTGTGGTTGGGAAAGGTACATTTATGTAATTTAGAACTGGATTATTTTTTATGCTTGGGTTTGGGTTTTACTTTTCTGGGTTTGTGATTCTTTTTATGTCTATAAGGCCTAGAATTTCATTTTTGAGGTGAACACAGGTGTCTGTGGAATGTCTAATGGCTTGGTGAAATTTGTAGTATCTATTTGGGTTATATCTTGGGTTATTTGGACTTAATGGTTTTAAGCTAATTAAAGGTCGAAGTAAACCCTTTTGCCTAAGTGCTCCATGACTTTTGATAAGGATTAGTTAAAGTATAAGAATCTCCTAATTTATTGTACTACATGAACCTTTGCAACTCAACTAGTGTTTCCTTATTGCGTGCTCCCAATTTGGTAATTCTTCCCTCCTACACTTTTTATGTTTTTCTTTTCATTCTTAATCCATCATCATATAAGTCCACAAAAGTCTTAGGACTCATCTTCTGCAATCTTTCAACCAGATTAGGTGATACATTCCTAACAATCATCCTCAATTTATCCTTCTCAGCTAGTTTATTCTTTATTAGCCCTGCCTTATTCATGAACCTCATCAAGAAATCTAAAAAGGATTCATTCAGCTTTTGTTTAGTTAGCTCTAGATCTTTGATAGACACCTCTAACTTGGTATTATGCTTATACTATTTCAAAGAAGTTGTGCACAATTCTTTCCAATCAACTCGAATGGACTTCTATAGCCCATGGTACCAGTTTACGGCTATGCCTTTCAAAGACAGCACAAGATAGTCTAGTGACCATTGATAAAGGAGCTTTGGTAGTACTCATTGCAGTTGAGTACTGGCTAAGATGTATTCTCGGATCTCTGGTACCATTAAATTTATGCAACTGAGGCATCTTGAACTAATCTAGCAGTTTATCCCCGTTAATGAACATCATGCCATCAAAGTCAAATGTGTAACTCATACCTTGCCCTTTTATCAGCTCTTCCATCTTGGACATCTTCTGAGTCAATGCTTGTATCTGCTTAGACTCAAGTTCCTGAAACAACTCAAGTGACTCTTTCTTTGCTTACTGCACCATATAATCTTTAACATCTTAGAGCTTCATTCCGATAGTGGGGATAGTTCTAATAGCATTTAAGGGTTAACCTTCAATAATATTGCTATCAGTAGGAACAACAGTAGGTGGGACAATAACGACAAGTGGAACAATAGTAGCATCAGGCGGAATGGAAGCGGCAACATCAGGTGTTATTTCCACTGTAGAAGGTAGTATCAATCTTGCTAGAGCTTGTCTCAGTTCATCTTGCATCATAGTTCTCATATCATCCATTAGGGCACTCTTGACATTTTCTAAGGTCTAGTTTCCTCCCTATTATTCCATCTCTTCAACTGTATGACTAGTTGAGGATGGTGGTGCCTCTAGGTAGAGGAGATTAATGGGACTCTTCTCTAAACTGCAAAGGATCTCTTTTGCTATTGAATATAAGCTTAAAGTGGTTATCTTTAGTCTGCCAACTCTCCATTTCCAAATACAGGAAGACCCTAATGAATCTATGATGGTTATAAAACAAGGGGTTAGTACGATGCACGAGATGCATGTATGCATGATCCATATGCTATGCAAGGTCAAGTAACAAAGTCAAGAATATACAACAGAAGTCCTTCCACCTTATTCCTCCCACACATGATTCAATGGTGAATTTCTTTTTTTAGGATTTTTGTTCTTGGCCTCAATATCATTAGGGGATATCAAGAACTGATGTGCACTCCAAATCTCTCAAAGTAGTAAAAGCATAGAAACAACATTTCTAGATATAAAAATAAAGTATAATCTTTATTAGTCCAAATGGGATTTTAAAGTATATTTGGGCCTTTATAAATAGAAATACCTCATGGCAACAAACACAAGCAATTTAGGTAATCCTAGGGGAAGTTACTAGGCTACTACATGAGCTTGGCTTAATAAAAGGTTAAGGTTCCCTTAGCAAGATATTCCCCTTAAGGACTTAAGTTACAAGCCAAGTTTAGATGGGCCCAGCATCTTTTGCTCACTTGAGAATAAGTGCCCCCTTAAGGACTTGAGTTATAGACCATGGTTAGATTGGCCCGGCACATATTCTTGGATCAAGTAAAGACTAAGAGTGATGGTTAGCCAATCTACAATCCAATAAAGCTAGTGGAATCATGGAACCATAAATCAACGCCATCTATTTATAGGGATATACAAAAATGAATATAAGAATAAAATAATAATTAATAAAATAATTCTAAAGAACACAAGTAGATATAGTATCTTTTATCCCTAATGGAGTCACCACTGTAGACGGTGGGGTTTTGTATATGTTCAAGTTTTTGGTAACCACGACACTATTTGAGTTTAGGACTTTAGGGAACACACTAAATAGTATCACATGGATAGGGCGTGGAGATGAGGAGTCGCCATCTAGGGTAATAATTGGGACAATGTGTGAGTGGTGATAACTTGATTCTCTAAAAGAGAGTTAGCACCACACCGAAAGGATTCTGGGTATGGAATACTAACTTCTCTTAGTCTCGTGTTCTCTTAGAATTACCTTATTAATTACTATCTTATTCTATATTTACATGTAATTCATATTAAACCCTTATTTTACATGCATTATCTGATACAAGAAAACTATTCGATGAAATGCATGAGAGAAATACTATATTGTTTGTTACTCTCATTCAGGGCTATGCGGAGTACTTTGAATTAGGTAAAGTAGTTGAGTTGTTTACTAGGTTACATAGAGAAGGTCATGAGTTTAACCCTTATGTTTTTACTATAATTTTAAAGCTATTAGCTGGCGTGGAATATGTAGAATTATGTTGTTGTATCCATGCTTATATTTGTAAGCTAAGTCATGACTCTAATGCCTTTATTGAGACTGTTTTAACTGATGTTATGTTGTTTGCAGTTATGTTGATAGTGCAAGGGAGGTTTTTTATGCAATTGATAATAAGGACATTTTTTTCTTGGACTTGGATGGTTTCTTGTTATTCAGAGAATGATTGTTTTGAAGATGCAGTACAAGTTTTCTCGCACATGACAATGGTGAGTTTCAAGCCTAATCATTTTACATTCACCACTATGCTCAAAGCTTGTATTGGACTCAAGGCTTTTAATGTAGGGAAATGTGTCCATAGTTGTATTTTAAAAGCTTGAAATGAGACCAATCTTTATGTGGGCGTTGGCTTGCTTGACTTGTACATAGTTGTATTTTAATGTAGGGAAAGGTGTCCATAGTAGATATGTAAACCAACCAGATTCCAGGATTTTGTTTCACAATATATATTTTGATATATAACAATTGTTAATATTTTTTTATCATTAAATTGTTAATTTGAAATACATATATAGCCTTGAAATTTTTTTATATTTCAGTCCCCGATCATTATGAATTAGATAGCCCAGTGATTTGATAATGGAAAAATTTAATTGTAATGAATTGTATATGTAGATATCTATGCACATCAGAAGGAGTAGCATTATTATAAAAATTAGTATCTCTAACATTTTTATATTTTAGATAAGTATACTATTATTGAAAAAAAAGTTATATTTTGTTCAAAGAAGAGTTGGATCTATATTGTCCAATTATATTAAAAATAAATAAAAATTAGTAATTAAAATTTTTGTTAAACAAAAAGCTTTAGAAGTAATAAAGAATGATACTTAAAAACAATATATTTTCTAAATATTATTCGTATATGATATAATCAAACTAGTATATTATTTGAATATTATAAGTACCTGAAACTTAAAACAATATCTGAAACTTAAAACCATATAAAAAATTCAAAACAGTATCTGAAAATTAAAAACAGTATCCCAAACTCATAAATACAGTATACTATCTGAATATTATATGTATGTGAAACTTGAAAATCGTATCCGATACTAAAAATAGTATATTATCTTAATATTATTCAAATATTTTTCTCCAACAAAAAGTATATTTTTTGAATATTATTCGTATTTGAAACTCAAAACAATATCTCAAAATTAAAAATATCTCAAACTTATAAATACAATATATTATCGGAATATTATATGTATGTGACACTTCAAAATCGTATCTGATACAAAAACCAGTATATTATCTGAATATCATTCGAATATTTTCCTCCAACCAAAAGTATATTTTCTAGATATTATTTCATATATGAAACTCAATACAGTATCTAAAACTTCAAAATTGTATCAGATACTAAAACAGTATATTATCTGAATATTATTCAAATATTTTCCTCCAACCAAAAGTATATTTTCTGAATAATATTCGTATTTGAAACTCAAAATAGTATCTAAAAATTAAAAATAGTATCTCAAATTCATAAACATAGTATACTATCTGAATATTACATATATGCGAAACTTAAAAATCATATCTGATATATTATCTGAATATTATTCAAATATTTTCCTCCAATCAAAAGTATGTTTTCTGAATATTATTTGTATCTGAAACTCAAAACAGTAACTGAAACTCAATTTTTTTAAACAATTAATTAAAATGAGGGAATCTAAAACCTAAAATGAATTGCGTGAACCCGTCGACCGTCGTGCCATGATTTAAATACCTATATCTTGTAAATAATTTTTTTAATTAAAATTTATTTTTTTGAAATTATTTTGAAAAATTAATTTTATTTTAAAAATAATTAAAATGACAAAATCTAAAACCTAAAGGGAATTAGGTGAACCCACCGTGCTATGATTTAAACACATCTAGTTTGTAAATAATTTTTTTAATTAAAATTTATTTTTATAGTAATTTATGAAAAAAAAACACAAACATGGGTAAAATGATACATGTCATGAGTAGCGACAGAACTGTACATGTTGCTACTCGCAACATGTATCATTTTTCTTAATAAAAAAAGGGAGTATTTTTTATTTGCATTTCCCATCAAAGAAGGTTCTTTAATTTACAAGTTAAAGATGTCTAAATTAAGAGAAAAAGGGAGTATCTTTGTGTTAAATAATTAAAAGTTGGATCAATATTTTCCAATTGTGTTAAAAATTAACAAAAATTATTAATAAATTTTTTTTTACACAATAAGCTTAAAAAGTAATAAAGAATGATATTTAAAAATAGTATATTTTTTTAATATTATTCAAATATTATAAGTATCTAAAACTCAAAATAGTATGTGAAATTGAAACTCAAAACAGTATCTGAAACTCAAAACAGTATTTGAATATGATAATTTGAGTATGTATATATGTGATCGCTCCTCAAGAGAGGGAACATGATCAATGCATTTATAGCATCAGGGCACACAGGCTAATGGCGACCATCTACCGGTTTCTATTGTTATTGTTTATGGAAGGGTCTACCAGAATAGGCCTTGTAGATTGAACTCGCCAATCGACTTGAATAGGGAGAAAGTGAATTAAAAATTCACTTCCTTAACCAGAGAATCCAGGTTCGGGAGGTAGAAGTTACTTATCCTGTTTCTTATTATACACCGTGCTCATTTATTCACTACTTCACCCTAGTTTCGATTTTATGATGCATTTTTACCACACTTGATCATTAGTCAGTTTAAATTGGAAATAAAATGCAAGATAGTTGGATTGATGGGCATTCATCACATAATAAATAATTAAGCAAGCATCCGTCAATCAAGCAAGTAACCACGTAAGCAAGTAAGCACGTAGCATGTAGCACATGCAAGTAATAATTAAAATAAGCAAGCAAATAAGCAAAATAAAAACTGAAAAATGGATTAAGGATTACAACCTGAGAGAAAGAGCCTATTTTAATAAATACATCCAAAATAGATATTAAAAGGGGAATTGAGATTAAAGATTACAACTTGAAAGAAAGAGCATATTCTGTTAATTACATTAAAATGGAAAAAAGGAAACAAAATAAACCTATTCTAATAAACCTGCAAAACAAAGGTTAGTTCTCACACACATGCAAGCACACATCACATTTAGGACAATTCTATATATTTCATTCATAATTGAAATAATAAATAAAGGAATAATTAAACAAATAAACAAACAAGAATGCTAATGGATGCATGATGCAAGATTTTGGAATTTTGGGACTTTAGTGTAAAGCCATCATTTTTATTATCAAAATAAGATTTTTATGATGAGGCAAATATTAGGAAATTAAAATGGAAAAGTGCAAATAAAATGATACCATAAAAATATGAACTTTATGATAAAACTAATAAATTTATCAAAGAAGACAATAAAAGTGACAAGGATAATAAATATGCAATAAAAATGATAATAGTGCAAATAAAATAATAAAAAAGATGACAAACATACTATTTCTACCATAAAGATGGAAACTTTAAGATAAAAATAATAAATTTATCAAAAGGGATAATAAAAAATAATAAAAATTCAATTTATACAATTAAAAATAATAAAATGTAGAATAAAATAATTAAAGTGGTAAAGATGTCATTTCCACCATAAAAATATCTACTTTATGATAAAATGACAATTTTACCCCAAAGAGACATAAAGGCAATAAAAATTACAAAAATGCAGCAAAATAATAAAAATACAGAAATATTAATATAAATAAATAAAAATTCAGGAATAAATAAATTAAAATGATAAAGATTATATTTTTACCATAAAAATGTAAATTTTATGATAAAAATACCAAATTTACCATAAAAAGGCATAAATATGACAAAAATAACAAAAATACAATAAATATTATAAAAATGCAGAAATAAATATTTAAACAAATAAAAATGATAGAAATAATATAATAAAATGATAAAGGTGATATTTTTACCATAAAAATATGAGCTATATGATAAAAATACCAAATTTATCATAAAAAGGTATAAATATGATAAAAATTGTAAAGAAGCAATAAAAATGATAAAAATACAGAAATAAATATATAAATAAATATGGATGACAGCAAAAAATATGTAAAAATAATAAATATGATATTTTTACCATAAAAATGTGAACTTTATGATAAAAGTACCAAATTTACTATAAAAAGCATAAAAATTAATAAAAATAGGGAAAAGGTAACAAAAATAAGTAAAGTACAGAAATAATTAA
>CATIWM010214936.1:0-35724 GCA_949671775.1 Mallotus repandus
CCTTTTTTTTTTCAAATGAATAATTATAAGCTAAACATCTTCAATTGTTGTTAAACCAAGCAATAAATATCTTCAACTGTTGTAACAACAATAAATAAACAAAAATTTCTTCTTTTATATTCTTAAAGAATAAGGATTTTATTTTTTTTAGTTTAATTTGTTTATTGAAATGTCTAACAACTTATTTTTTTTTAAAAAAAATTATTTGATACTTATTAATCATCAATATGTAATAATTTTACAATCATTATGATGTATTTGTAACATCAACAAAAAAAGCTGAAAAAAAATCAACAAAAATAAATAAACCGAAACAACAAAAAAACTAAAAACAACAACTGAAACAACAAAACAACAAAAATCAACAAAATTTTATAGTTGTTGATTGTTGTTGATTTTTGTTGATTGTTGTTTATTTTTGTTGATTTTTTATTTTTTAAATTATTTTTTTCATTATTAATGACAAAATAAAGGCTATATATAAAATGTTTACTTTTATTAGTATTAATGATAAAAATAATAATTTTTTTTATATATCTCATAATTTTATTATTATTTTTTTTATTTTTAACAAAAATCAACAAATATAAATAAAGAGAAACAATAAAAACAATTGAAATGTACAACTGAAACAACAAAAACCACAAAAATCAACTAAAACCAACAAAAGTAACAAAATTTTACAGTTGTTGATTTTTGTTTTTGTTTTTTTCAGTTTTTTCATCATTAATAATAAAATTAAGACCATAAATATTTATTAATATAAATAATAAAAATAATAATTTATTTGATATATTTCATAATTTTTTATTATTTTTATTCAAAAAATAATTATTGAATACTATGGGTAATTTTTACTTTAATTAGTTTAATTTATAAATTCTTAATAATTATTGAAAATTATGGGTAATTTTTTATTTAATGACCTTAATTTTTATATTCTAAATAATAGTAAGTTTCAAAATAAAAAAAATTGTTATTTAGAATATAAAATTAAATTATTTAAAATATACAAATCAAATAAATACATACAATAAATTTAAATTAAACATGACTTTAAAAATAATAAATAGGTAAAAAAAGAATTAAAAAAAGGAAAAAATGAAAAAAATAAAAACATGGGGAAAACGCCGAAGTTGGCCATCAACTTTCAAAAATGGCTCAAAATCTTGATAAAATTGAAAGATAAAGAAACAAAATTGAAAAGAAAAAATGTACCCAGCTACTAATGATATTAAATGCGTTGACCAGACTATTGAGTGAAATTGACTCTTAAAATAAAGCTCAAGATAATTTTTCCTCAACTTTAGGATTGTAACCCTAATATGTTGAGAAGGCAGCAGCAATGACAATCTGGTGGTGCACGTCTTCAAGCCGAACCTACTTGAGTTGTAGATGTCTTGAACTAAACCAAATGACTATATCCAGACATTGGAGGAATAACTGAAAGCAAAATAGAGGGACTAAAATCAATCTCTGGAGAATATATTGAATTTTAACCAAAGTTGGAGAAGTCGACCTCTGCTGATCCACAGAGAGATTGAGATCTTCTACCATCGCACAATTTTAGAAAGTCAAAATCCAAACAATACAAAGAGTTACAGACTTGCAAGGCCTTCTACACAAAAAGCTATCAACGACAACATATAGGTATAAACTAACATGGGAAGCTATAAACTAAAAGATAAAAAGAAAAATGAAATATATAAGTAGTAGGAGATGACTAGTGATTAGAAACCAACAACCATCCCTTTGAAACTAGAAAACTATGAGAAACTATGAAGATGATACTGTTCACAAAATAGAGAAATGGTTGTTTGGGTCTTATTGGCTGTTTATTTCCTAGATTAAAATGTTTCTCCTCTTGATTCTTTCATGCTATGCAAAAAACACCATCTCCATATTGCAATGATTGAACACACGAGGAATATTATTGATAAAGGAACAAGAACAAGGAGGACGGACATTATAATAAAGCATGAAAGCGATCAATGCCCTATAAATTAAAATTTAGAGAAAAAAAAACGCAAAGTAGTTGAATTAGAAAGAAAAAAACAACGATTCAATGAATTAGAAAGAATTTAGATTTTCAATCAAATTGAATTAGAAGCACAATTATAATTCCAAAATTATTGATTAAAACCATTCTTCAACCATCTAATTTTTAACTAATTTAATAAGATCTCTAATTTTATCATATTTCGTGGAAACCCATATTTCAAATATACAAAAACTCTGCAACTGAAATGAGCTCGAAAGAAATTTTCTATTTATTTTGGATAGTAAAACTTGACTATTTTAGCGGTATGTAATATATTGAAATAAATTTATTATATTAACTATTTACTTTGTAATAAAAATATTGATTAATTTTTATTTTATTGCATTATGTTATATTTTTTTACTATATTAAAAATTAATTAGGTTTCATCATTTTATCTTCTACCAAATATTTGTTGAGCATAATTATCTACAGAGTTATTATTTTTCTTGAACTATTTGTGCAATAAAATAAATTCTTTACGCCATAATCATCAATTGAAAAGAAATCTTATATTAATATTTAGATTCTTCAATTATAGATAAAATAATATAAAATTATTTTCAGATATATTATTACAAAAATTTTTTACTTACGAATTCATGAATCAAATTTTTAATCTATTAATGTCAGAAATATACCAGTGAACTAGGACTAGTTTGCCATAGACATCCAAAAAAAAAAAAAAAGGACTAGTTTGCCATAAACTTGATGATTAAAGAAACAAAAAGATTTCCAATTTAGGTTAATCAAGTCCTAATTAAGAATACAGCACCCATATTTCGCGCCAAAAAGTACATATTTACAAACAACATCATAACGGCCATAGAGCTCTAACTGAATTTGCTTTTGTACTGGTTATCTGATCTTGATGCTTCATGTTGCTTCCTGTCGAAATTTCCTCTTATCATTCTCTTTACGAATCCTTAATTTACCATCAATTCTCACCTCTTCCATCTCTATACTCCACTACAATCAGACCCACGTCAAACCTTATCATCAATCTTCTAATAATAATAACAATAATGATGTTCTTGATCTTTTTTATCACCTTCTCCAGCAGTGCACTACTGTTCAACACTGCAAACAAATCCACACCCATGTCATTGTCACTGCTAGCTTTTCCTCTGCTTTCTTGGCTGCTCGTATTATATCTGTTTATGCTCGTTTTGGGTGTCTTTTTGATGCCCAAAATGTATTTGAGATAACCCCTTTAGAGTGCAGATCGAATTTTCTTTTGTGGAATTCAACTTTGAGAGCTAATGTTTCTAATGAATGCTATGAGAATGCCATTAAGTTGTATGTTAGAATGAGAAAGTTTGGAACTTTTGGTGATGGGTTCACTTTCCCTTTGGTTATAAGGGCTTGTGCTAACATTTGTCGATTTAATTTGTGTAAGATACTTCATGGCCATGTCTTAGAGATGGGTTTTGGGAGTCATCTTCATGTTGGGAATGAATTGATCGGGATGTATGCAAAACTTGGTAGAATGACTGATGCATGCAATGTGTTTGATAGAATGAATGTTAGAACCTATGTTTCATGGAATACAATGGTTTCAGGTTATGCATTTAATTATGATTGCAAAGGTGCACTTGAAATTTTTCGAAGGATGGAATCTGAAGGATTAGAGCCGAATCTTGTGACCTGGACATCTTTGATTTCAAGTTATGCACGATCTGGATGGCATGAGGAAGCTATAGATATGTTTGGTTCAATGAGGGTGAGAGGGATTGAGGTGACTGGTGAAGCACTTGCTGTTGTGTTATCAGTTTGCGGTGATTTGGGTGCATTTGATAGGGCTGAGGTGATTCATGGATATGCCATAAGAGCTGGGTTTGAAGATTACTCCTTCGTCAAGTCTACTTTAATATGTGTATATGGGAAACATGGAGATCTAAATGGTGCACGAAACTTGTTTCTGGAAATGAAAAATAAGAGCATTGCAAGTTGGAATGCATTGATAACATCACATGCAGAGGCCGGTTTATGTGATGAGGCTCTTCAAATATTTTCACAGTTGGAGAGATCAGAAGTTCCAAGGCTGAGGCCTAATGTAGTAAGTTGGAGTGCTGTAATCGATGGTTTTGCTTCCAAGGGACGGGGAAAGGAGTCTTTGGAACTTTTTCGACAAATGCAGCATGCAAAAATATCGGCAAATGCTGTGACAATTTCTACTGTTTTATCAGTTTGTGCAGAGTTAGCTGCATTGCATCTTGGTAAGGAAATCCATGGCCATGTGACTAGAGGTGTAATGGACAACAACATTCTGGTGCGAAATGGGTTGGTTAATATGTACACCAGGTGTGGCTGTCTTAAAGAAGGCCTGGCAGTATTTGAGAAAATTGAGAGGAAAGATTTAATCTCATGGAACTCTATGATCACAGGATTTGGGATTAATGGACTTGGTGTGAATGCTCTGGAAACTTTTCATCAAATGATCAAATTGGGATGCAAGCCAGATGGGGTTACATTTGTTGCTGTTCTTTCTGCATGTAGTCATTGTGGGCTTGTTCACGAGGGTCGTAGGCTTTTTGATGAGATGGTTAGTAAGTACAGGATTGAACCCCAGATGGAGCACTATGCTTGCATGGTTGACCTCCTAGGCCGTGCAGGGTTATTGATAGAAGCAAGTGAAATTGTGAAAAACATGCCTGTTGCACCCAATGCTTGTGTCTGGGGTGCTCTTTTGAATTCTTGTAGAATGCACAACAATACAGAAGTTGCAGAAGAAACTGCCTCCCATTTGTTCAATCTCGGGCATACAAAAATGACAGGAGGTTACATGCTGCTGTCAAATATATATGCTGCAAGTGCTAGATGGGAGGATTCTGCAAGGGTGAGAACCTCGGCAAAGACAAAAGGTTTAAAGAAAAATCCAGGTCAGAGTTGGATTGAGGTGAAGAAGGAAATTTATGTGTTCTCTGCAGGAAACAATATGCAGAAGGGTTTGGAGCAAATTTATGAGATTCTTGAGGAATTGACACTTCAAATGGAGAGGAAAGTATATGCACCTGATACTGACGTCAGTCTACAAGATGTAAATGAAGAAATTAGAATGTCTACCGGTTAATTATTAATAATGATTGACATATAAATTTTTGAATTTTAGATGTAAAGGGAAATTGCTGAATTTTTTAAAAATAAAATAAAATATCATGTTCTCAACTATAAAAATTAAATTTGTTTATAACTTATCAAACGTTTCAATTTATAAAAAAAAAAATTACATTTGTTTTTCACGTTGTAACTCATAAATAGCAATTAAAATAATTCAGAACAGAATACATAGAATGTAGAGTGATGTCATCAACAAGAAGTAAAATCATTGTTACAGTACAAAACAACGACAGAGATTGACAAGTAATGCGATCAGCAAGAAGTAAATCATTATTACAATACAAAACGAAGAAAGGGCAAAAATCGGCCGTCATTCTCATATGCAACACATCCCGCCTATTTGGACTGGAATACTGATGCACCCTATAAGGTATTGTGATGATTACGTTGTGATGCTCTAAACCATTTTAAAAAATAATTACAATTCTATATTTCTTTTAAATCTAGATATTGGCATTAATAAAATTATAAAAATTATTTTATTATTTGCAATACTGTCTGCTCTTAGTTATCACAAGTATATTTTTATTTTTTAATAATTCAAATTTTCTCCAATGGTTATAATTAATTAAAAAAACAGGATCAATTGACAAATAATATACTGTCTAGTCACTTAACAAATTCAATATATATTAATATTCACCTGGATAACTCACCAACAAAACTACAATTTTTTAATATTTTTCTGTTCATAGTTTTAGTTTAATTTGTAATTAATTTAGTTTGCTCAAATATCTTAATTAATTAAAATATGTTATTTTAAAAATAAAAACACTTATATTTTAAATTAATTATTATAAAATTTAATTAAAATATCTATAATTAAGAAGCAATATAATTCATTCAAATATTTATAGTTGTAAATGGAGGATAAAAATATGCAAAAATAGTGTGATATATTGGAGCAAAAACAAATGATTTTTTTTTTAACAACTAAGAAAAATGAATATATTGTTGGCTATTGAATAATATTCACAAACAGTCATAATTAATTCTACTGTAGAGGATTGCGCCATTTGCATTGTACATTTTCGGATTTTCCATTAAATGGATAAAAAAATAGGCGTTTGGTTTTGGACCGCTATAAAATATTTTACTGTTCCATTACATTCACTCTAATTTGAAACTTTTCGTAAATAATTCTCACTTATTTGAAAATAATTATGTAATTATTATTATTATTTATTTAAATATAATTATTTAATTGTCTTTATCTATTAAATTTAAACTAATATATATATGCATATATGTGCGTATGTGTATATACAAACTTATATTTCTTGATTTTAATAGGACTCTTAACGAGTTTTATTTCTATCTATTATTATCTAAAAATAATCAAATTATTAATGACGGGACGAAACATAAAAATAACCCTCAAGTGCAAAATTATAGAACACCCTCTTTAAAATTATATTTATATATATATATATATAAAATTAAATATTCTAAAAATTAATTAATATAAATTATTGTAGATAATTTTATCTGCTTAATATTAACCAACTATTGACAACAAATATCAGCTAATAGTTATTAATTATCAATAACAAGTTAGTCAAATAGGCTTAAATATTAACATTTGTTTTTAATTTATAATTAGATCCAGAAATTTTATCACTGGGCAATTTATTATGAGATTTTGTACAAGTTTGAGCATATACGCATATGTGAACACAATTTTAAATAAAATTATTTAAAATATATATTTTTAATTAATAATATTCTTTTTAAAATAATGATATTTATTAAAATGATGATAATTTTTTTCAATAAAATTATGTTTATCAAAATTTATTTTTAACATATTTGAAGAGTTTATTAAATTATTTTTGAATAAAAATAAAGATATAAGCAAAAAAAATTATAATATGTGTAAATAATAATAGAAGAAATTTAAAATAAATATCAGAATATAGAAAAATTTTTTTGGTACAAGGGAGGTGGCAAAAGTCCTAAAAAAAACTACAACTTTATCTAACGAGAGTAGGCTACACCTCTCATATCATGATCTAACTAGTAATCTACAGCCAGAAACCCGATTGCAGCCAAGAGGAGTTCTGTGGGCACGTCAAGTTCAGCAGCATGATTAGCCTTTCTGGTAATATGATTGATTTGGGAGTAGTCACAAATCTCTCCAAATCACAATTGGTAATTTTAAGTTTCAACAGTTCATCACTCTGCTACACGGTCACAATCTCGGCAAGTGACCATTTTATTTTTCAACGCTTGAGCAGTCTGATGAAGTAGGCGCCAAAGATGTGAGCTGTTGATTTTTTTTTTCATCTAAATATTATTTTCTATGTATAGTTATATGTCAAAGTTTTATTTTAATTTATATTTAATTTAGTTTCCTCAAATGTCTTAATTAATTAGAATATAGTTTAGTTTTATTTTAATTTAGTTTTACTCCGATTATATATGGAGTGTTGACACAGAAAAATCTATTAATGAGTTGCTCAACAAATATTTGATATTCATAGTTGTGAATAGAGGTAAAGATGTACAAAGATAGTGTGATCTATATGTTGCAGCAAAAAGAAGTGACTTCCACTGAATGGAATTTCACATGACACTTCGTCAATTTGCATGGTGGATTATGCATGGAGTGACAATAATTAAATTGAAAGAGACATTGCAAAACTACAAGTGAACAACATTTTTTTGATGTCTGGACCGTCACACTTTAGTGTAGTAATAGTCATACAAATTAAACATTAATTTAATTCCATTCAATTATCTTATGAAATAGAATCAACCTAACTTCCGTAAATAAGTAAATAAAACTAGCTAGCTATCTTATGTTTAATATTCCACGATAAAAGAACCCAAAAAAGATGTAGAATCACTATTCATTAATGTTAGAATCAGTTTAAATAGGTTATTCTTACTCAAACGATATTTTGAATTTGAATTATAATATAGTATACAATTGCATTAAATTAATTGTCGAAAATACTTTCACTGCTATTATGATTTTATCTGAATTGAACTGAATTAATTAAACTCTAATAGATTTCAAACACAAATGGTTTTAACTAAAAATTGATGGTTTAAATTATAAAATAAAATTAGGGAAAAGTACAAAAAAATATCATATGATTTGAACTCTAATCGACTTTCACCCTGTGGTTTGAACCTTAACAAATTAGTACCATGTGTTTCATTCCTTCGGCATCTTTTCAATGTCTTATTTGAAAAAAAAAAAAGAAAAGCTACTGGTGTACTCTCTTGCTTCAACGTCTTCTTGTTCAAGAAGTGCTTATAACCAAGTTGTTGGTGGTGCTGACCGGAAACGAGCCAACCCAACTAGATTCACTCCACCACCACTGCCACTGCTGCCTCCACCAGAAAGTGTCGGTTTCATATGCTTCTCACAATTCGGTTGCATCCATGGTATATCCTGCTTCACGCTGCTCGAGAGTCTCACCCACACAAGCTATCACCTTCAGACCTTGGGAAAGAGCATATGCAACCTTAACGGAAACTAAGTGAAAGCTAACTGAACGTCACATACATGCCAAAGCGTTGCATTCAGAAGAAAAATAACTTTGACGTCTTACCAGACATGGTCCACTTAAGATACCACAGGGTGCATCACCTTGACATTTACATAGTTAACTATAGAAATTCAATTCTGCAGCTAAAATTCTTAACATGAAACAGAAACTTATGAAAGCCACACTGGACTCTTGATAATTAAAAAAATAAATATGCTATATTCTTGTTGAATTTCTATTCCAGAAGTCGATCAGTTGAATATACAACATGGTGACACATTTATATTTGTCAAAATTATCTTCATTAAAGTTCTAGTTAAAGAAATGCAAGCTCACCGAAGATCAATGACATTAAACTACATCTTCAAATTCATATAGACATGAGAACAGTGCTCATAAATTGCAAGAATTGGATTCGGAATACCGACATTTCCAGAGGTGCACTTTCACTAGAAGACCTAGATTAATGACTCAAAACAACTGGGAAACGTTTCAAGGATGACAAGGCATTTTGAAGTTCTTGAACCAAGACAGTCATGGGAGCTACGCTCCCTTCATCAATGCTGGAAGGAAGTGTAAGAGAGACAAATAATTTGAATCTTCTAAGTGCCTGCTGACCAAGCTTGGACAAATTAGTATCTGATATTTCTTTTTGGAGAAGTAACCACATGAAAAATAATTCAGCAAGGCTACCACAACCCCACTGCCAATGAACTCAGATGTGGACACACCATCCCCTTTTCTTAATTCTACAAGCATTTCAGATATCAAACCAATCAAATACTCTTCAATCTATAGAGCGGCAAGCTCTTGAACACTTGGAACAGGAAGAGACCAGTGGAGGCTCTCTGGTACAACAGACATTTTCAAACCACCAAAAAAAAAAGGATTTGTTAGCAATTGATGAAATAAATGAACAAAAAAATGAGGCCCATTTTGATTTTAGGTGGCACACTCTCATGACTTTTGATATCCTGAGCAATGGCACCACCATTTTGATTTTAGGTGGCACACTATTACTACTATTCTTAGTCCTGATTCAAAAAAAGATCTTTGATTTCTTCTCCAATTTCTCAGTTTTGACAATCCCGTCACATCCGTCAGAGGATTCAGCAGGACTGTTAGCAGTGGCGTTGTTGTCACGGTGAGGGGATTTACGAGAGTGGTGGTGATGGTTGCTGCTACTGGTATGGTCATTGACCATTTTAGGTCTTGTAAAGGGAAGTTATGAAGTGGCTAGTGGTGAGATTTGAGAGTTGAAGAAGCCATGACACTGGTTCGGTAGTGGTGATTGTGTTTGAAGAGTCGAATTTCGACGGTGACGTTTGCTTGGTAAAGATGAATTTCTTGATCCCTCTCACTTTAGGCGTTCTTGGTTTTTTTTTTCTTTCTTTCCAGCCATATTAGAAAAATGGAATGCAAAAAGATGAAAATACCCTCTACCACATCAGTTTTTTTAATGGTGTCAGTTGATTTGTCGTAATTTATTAACGGAATGAAACATAAGGTACTAATTTATTAGGATTCAAATCAAAGGGTAGAAATTGATTAAGGTTCAAATTACAAAATATTTTTTTTTGTATTTTTTCCTAAAATTAAAGAAAAAAATATCAGAGAGTTAGTTTTCTCCTCATGAGTTCATCTCAATTGGCATGAATTAGTGGAAGGTTTCATGGCGGAGATAATTAACAATGAAAAAACTCAAAAGTACAAACATGTTCTAGATAAGTACATACGATCAAACTCATAGTTATCATTTAAATCCCATAAAGAAAAAAAAAATTACTCACTCGACTATGTCGTTATAAACCCAAAAAAAAAAAAAAAATGTTCTAAACATGGAATAATCTGTGTGTTAACGTTTAGTAACAAATGCATTAATCCATATAGCTAGCTAGCTAGCAAGCATTTCTTCTTTTCAGACAGACAGAAGGTTATTGCTAACTGCGTAGACGGTACAAACTTCCTTTCAACTAACTCTACAGGCTCAAACTTGACATCGTTTATGTCGAGAAGTGATTTGATATCATCATCGCATTCATTAACAAAAGGTTGCTTAAGATGCAAAGATGGCGATGATAGCGTTGATGATGAAACATTACTAGAATCTTGAATAGCCAAGGCATTAACATTTTCTTGCAACTGTAGCTGATTGTCTTGAACAACATATTCTTGTTCTTCTAATTTTCTCCAATGGTTATAATTAATTAAGAAAAGCATCATTAATTAACAAATAATCTGTTGTGCCGTAAGTTAACAAATTTAATATAACAAATTTAATATCTATTAACATTCACTTGCATAACTCACCATCAAAACTACAATTTTTTAATATTTTTCTTGTCATAATTTTATTTAATTTGTAATTAATTTAGTTTCAAATGTCTTAATTAATTAAAATATCTTATTTAAAAATAAAAATAATTATAATTGAATTAATTGTTATAAAATTTAATTAAAATATCTATAGTTAAGAAAAATATAATTAATTCCTCTAAGATTTGAAAAATTAGTTGATATTTGATATTTATAGTTGTAAATGGTGGATAAAAATATGCAAAAATAGTGTGATATATTAGAGTAAAAACAAATGTTTTTTTTAACAACTAAGAAAAATGAATATATTGTTGGCTATTGAATGATATTCACAAACAGTCATAATTAATTCTACAGTGGAGGATTGCGCCATTTGCATTGTACATTTTCCATTAAATGGATAAAGTAATAGTTTAATTTCCAACAGTTATAAAACTGTTTCATTACATTCGCTCTAATTTGAAACTTTTGATAAATAACTCTCACTTATTTGAATATAATTATGTAATTATTCTTGTTTATTTAAATATAATTATTTATTTATCTTTATCTATTAAAATTAAACTAATGTCTGGTTTTATTATATACATATATATTTATAACAGTAACTTCTTTCCTCCATATTTTATTTTATTTATTTTTCATATATTAATATTTTTATTTATATTTTAGTAATTTTATATGTATTAGTTGTATTTTTAAAAAAAATACTATAAGTGTATTATTGTATAATTTTATTGCATTTGATTATATTATTTTTTATAATAAAAATATAAGTATAAAAATATTTTTCATATATATATTCTAAAGAATTAATTAATATATAACTAATTGTAAATAATTTTACCCACTTAATAATTTTTTACTCTTAGTAATTTATAACAAGTTGGAGGCAGTAAAGATATATTTTGAAAAAAGTTGGGGTAATAACTAATAAGTAATTTGTTTATCAAATTATGGGGGCAAAATAATATTTTTCTTTTGGTATATAGCCACTGCCCCCACCCTGGATCGGTCGGTGTTTGTAGTAGCACATTTTCATTGTCTTTTTAATTTTTATTCTCACGTAAACATAAGTAATTCTTTAAAATACTAATATAAAATAAAAGTATGGCATAAGTTATTGAGTTGGTATTATGTACAAATGTATAGAGGGTAATAATAAAGTATAAATTTTAATTACTCCGTTATTATATTGGGTTACACATATAATAAAAACTTGCAAATAACCATAAAGCTAGCTAGAAATAATCATATATTTAAAATTTCATCATTAAAAAATAGTGAAATTATAATCTTCTTAATTTCTGTCTTTCTGCCAAAATGTGCACACTACAAACTTTGAACTACAAAAGTTAACTTATTAATAGAGTCATTACTAACTATTTTCACTGGGCAATTGTTAGAAAAATTATCTTGAGAGATTGATCTAACATTAACCATGGAGGAAATAATTTTTTGTTTTCAATCGTGCATGAAATCTTGTTATTCATCCTTTTTTTTTTTCATATCTTACCAAATCAGTCACCCATAAATAAAAAAATAAAAAATAAAATAATAAAAAAATTATAAGCTAGCAAAGGTAGTTCGATTAATACTTAATTTTAGAGCTATTAAGTTTGATTTTCTACGTCTATTATTCACCAAAATTAATGAAAGTTATTATATTTTAAAGGATGTCTAACCGTATGTATTCTATAGCTTATTGGATTTATATTGAATAAAAAAATATATACCTCCATTAAATAAAAAGAAAAAATTACCACTTTTATAATGAGGGTTAAGAGAATGACTACATAGATTTATGTAACATATAGAAGATTGGACTCTCATTGAATAAATAAATAAATAAAAAATATACCTCCATTGAATTAAAAAAATTATAAAACTGAATAAATGTAGAACATGATAAAACATATATATATATATATATTTTGGCAAAGCCCAAAACAAAACATTTATTTGTAGGAGACAATTCCTTTAGGGGAATTGCAACCATTTCTGAAATTGGCCTCTGAAACTGTAGACATCACTCCAGAAACACTCCAACTTTTGTGCCATAACCAGTGATTTGATGAATCGAATTTGAGTGAGCAGACACTATATACTGATAACATAGTCATACAGGTACAACTGCTAACATAATATTGTTTTCGATGATGGGAATTAATAAGTTGAAGATATATAGTAATTTAATTTGTTATATTAAAATGTTTACAATTTTATTTATTGTAATTTGTCGTACTTTGTTTTAATTTATATTCAATTTAATTTCCTCAAATGTCTTAATTAATTAAAACATATATTTTTAAAAAACAAATTATATGTATTATACCTTAACCCCCAATTCTTCATTTTATATTTGGAGGGTTGGCACAGACAGAAATATATTGATGAGTTGCTTAACAAATTGAATATTTGTAAAAATATTTGATATTTATAGTTGTGAATAGGGGTAAAGATATACAAGAATAGTGTGATATATATGTTGCAGCAAAAAGAAATGACTTCTACTGAATGGAATTTCACATGAGACTTTGCCAATTTGCATGGTGGATTAATGCATCGAGTGATGATAATTAAATTTAAAGAGACATTGCAAAACTACAAGTGAACAACTTTCTTTTTTTTTTTTTGATGTCTGGACCGTCACACTTTACTGTAGTAATAATCATACAAACTAAACATTAATTTAATTCTGTTCAATTATATTATGAAATATAATCAATCTATAGCTTCCGTAAGTAAATAAATAAAACTAGCTAGCTATTCTATGTTTAATATCCCATTATAAAAGAACTCAAAAAGGATGTTGAATCAATAATGTTGATATCAGGTTGAATGAACTATTCTTACTTAAATGATATTTTGAATTTGAGTTATAATATATTTAGGTGTGTTAAATTGGTTGCGGGAAATACTTTCACCACTATTATGATTTTATCTAAATCGATCTAAATTAATTAAAGTTTTGTAGACTTCAAATATAAATGGTTTTAACTAAAATGGGTGGTTTAGACCATAAAATAAAATTAAAGAAAAAACCATGCGAGAGTTACCATTCTCCCTATGAGTTCATCTCACTTGGCAAGCATCAGTGAAAGGTTTCATGATTATCTAATAGCGGAGGTAATTAACAATGAAAAAACTCAAAAGCACAGACATGCATATTCTGAAGAAGTACATACGATCAAACTCATAATTAAACATCATTTAAATCCCACAAAAAAAAAAAAAAAATTACTCACTCGACTATGTCATTATAAACCCAAAAAATGTTCACCTAGACATGGAATAATCTGTGTTAACTTTCAGTAACAATTGCATTAATCCATATAGCTAGCTAGCTAGCAAGCGTCACAGACATACACAAGATTATAACTAGGATGATATTACTAACTGCGTAGACGGTACAAACTTCCTTTCAACTAACTCTTCAGGCTCAAACTTGACATCATTTATGTCGAGAAGTGGCTTGATATCATCATCGCATTCAGTAACAAAAGGCTGCTTAAGATGCAAAGATGGCGATGATATCGTTGATGATGAAACATTACTAGAATCTTGAATGGTCAAGGCGTTAACATTTTCTTGCAACTGTACCTGATTATCTTGAACAACATATTCTTGTTCTTCTTGTGTTTGCGCATACTGATATTGCAACATTGGATCATATAGATCTAACGAATCTGGGTTGATTATATCACAACCCAACGTTGCAGAATCATCGGTTTCGAGCAACTGGAATTGGGTTTGTTGTTGAGTTTGCGCTCGACATATGGCTAGTTGATGAAGAACAAGATCAAGTTCAGCCTTGTGGTATTCGATTTGGCGTTGAAGTTCACGAATGATTCGATAGCAGCCTCCGACAGGATCATTTGCACGAACATCCGATTGAAAAATGATAGTGCGCATAGCTTCGTCCTTGTCAGGCTGGTTGAGGTTCTTGATGATTTTGGTAATGTTGCTTACGCCAAACAATTTATGGGCATTGAGGAATTGTCTTTGGCGATCATGAGGGAAATAAGGGGCGAGAATGCAGTCAGGAGCGCACTTCCTACGCTGGTATTTGCAGGCAGCACAAGCTTGGGTGGTGGTGCCGTTGCCAATTCTTGGGATGCTGCTGCTGGTCATATTGTTAAATTATTATTATTGTTTGATGGGTGAGATATCGGTTGCGTTGCCGGCGTTAATGGGGGGGTTCTTTTTTTTCTCTGGTTCTGTTGCAGATCCTTTCTTTTCTCAACGCGAAGAAAACGAAGGAAAACGGGAGATGGAGAGAAATGACAGGAGAAATAGACATATATGCTTTTGCAAGTTAACATCTCCTATATAACAGATTCCTGTTATTAATTTATGATATTTTTGGACATTCATGTATTGCTCTAATATAAGTAATGCAAACCTTGGAATAGCCATTTCTATGCTTTGCTTATTCAAACTCAAACTAAAAATAGAACCACATGGAATATAATTTCTACTTCATATTTAGTAAAATACAATTGTTTTAAGACAGTTTCAAAGTCTTATACATTCACCACAAATTCTAGAAAAGTGAATTTAAGGAAAATTTTTTATGAGATTCATAAATTCATATGTGGAATGTGGAATACTATTTTCTAATTTCACTTTTTTTGAATTTTAATTATAGAAAATTTTATCATGTTCTCAAAGTATGAATTCTATCTTTATTTTATATATATAAAAAATGATAATGTTTTATGTCACAGGCCGCGATGTAAACAGTACTATCTTGACTCGTAAAATTTTTTTGCCCCTCATATTTATGGGAAGTCCAAAAAATTATAAAGGTAATAATGTAAAATAAAAACAATTATCATTTTCCGCTATATGTTGTATCCCATGACATGTATTACCATCCATAAAAATTGAAAATAAAATACCTCTGTAGACAATCATGGTCATTAGAGCTTGTCATTTGACAAGAGATCAGTTCATTTTTCTCTCCAGGTGAGGGTGCACTATCAGTTGTGAGAACATTACAGAATTTTCTTAAAACAAGAAACAATGTTTGGTAAGCACACAATTGTCTAAATTTTAAACCAAAAGGCCAAAAAAAGAAAAAAAACATCAATAGTCGCCCGTTTATACCGGCCCAACCTGCATCTGCTTATCAGGAGCAAAGTCATGGCTCAAGAAATGCACGAGTTATATGACTCAAGAAACTCCAGAACATTGAGAACAGCAGCTACTCAAATTCTTAGTCGTATAAACACTAGATCATTTGTTATGAATTCTGCTTAATTTGAATTTGTTTCTTCTTTTTGAATGTGGAAATTTGTATCGAGAGAGGTACAATTTGAGAGGGAAACATGGTCAAGGTAAGTGCAGCCACTACACAAGTAACTTACTAGCAAGATAACAGAAGAAATGCCAGTAATGGTATTTCTATGTCATCAATAGAACAGTACAGAGGACTTAATACAAAATTTATCAGTTCCCAAATAAAATTTTAGCTCCTGAGAATGCCATACAGGGGCACTGGAATAAAAGTTTCCTGAAAGTGAATCTGATTCTATTGTTGCAGAACCACTGGGTTTCCTTTAGATCTGAAATCAACAAAGCCAAAACAATGGTCAGAAGTAGCCTCAAATTTTTTTTGTCTTAACAAAGGTTGCGTTCAAAACAATATATCAAGTTTTCAAACCAGCTGCAAGTCGATTGTGAGAAACATTCTTTAAATTGGAAAAATATTTTATCATCAAGATTTTGATCTTATACAATTCCAACCATTTTTGGTTGGAAGGTCTTGAAATTTTTCAGGAAATTGTGCTTTTGAAGTCTTCGACGCATCCAGCATTAGAATTTTTATTCCTATATTTAAGGTCTCCCAAACATCATGATAGGTATGTTACGTTCTTTATCAGCCCACAGTAGTGTAGCATTTCATTTTAAGCTACTTGGAAGTTGGTGTGTATAGACCATCAAATAAATCCCAACATGCTATTGCTACCTAAATCCACAACAATATATACAGATTGCGTGAATGCAGAAAGGACAATTTTGAATGGTTATCATTTGTATTAATAATTCAAACATGCAAGAGTAACAAGTAAGGTGCAAAATTAAAGCAAATACAGTTGCCAGATCCCTAACTAGTGTTACAAGTTTTCTGCACTTCTACAAGATAATAAGGACAACAAACCAAAACGAAAGATTCAGGCCTGAGAAACACAGTTTACAATAATGCTTATATTTTTACTGCAACACTAATAACACTAGGAATGACACAGGATCCTCAATCTTGAAAAAGTCAATCACAGACTTCAGTCAATTTCCAAACACAACCAAGAATTCTTCCAACAAAAATTACAGACAGTTCTGTTTCTCAACCAAGTAATTTGCTTCAAGTCAGGTGGTACTAAGCCTATACTGGAGTAGACATTGTATTGTATAATTTCTTACCCACGTGTGGTGACCAGAAATCATGGCTCAGATTTGAGAAGCTCTTCAACAGAGTTTCTATACTTGCTTATAAGGTCCCTGTTAATGGGAAAAAATATTAACTTGTGCATAAAGCAAACTGAAAACTAAAAATAAAAGAAAATTGTTGAGTGTATATATCACAACCTTCTTTGATTTAACAATTGCTCACTTTCCTCCACTTTTCGCTTTTGTCCCTCAACAGTCTGCATCCAACATCTTAAATGATTACCACAAAAATCAAACTAATAAATTCAACTAAATCCATAACTGTGGACATAAGAGTGAGGACTCAAAGGTCATAATGGACACATCTTCACCATCTCATAGAAACAAGAAATTCATCTCAATTTGTGAACATGTTTAGTTACAATTTTCATCCTCATGAACCACGCCAACAAATTAAATAACAAACAGCATCAACAGTGATAGTAAAAGCTGAAACCCGAACATAATCAAATGTCTATTACACCCAGTGTTATAAAATTCAACATCTGCATACACAAATTACCATGTCCTGAAGACTCTCAAATGGATAACAATATAAAATAACAAGTAACAAACAACAATTGCCCCCCCAAAAAAAAGTAAAAAAGTAATGAAAACAGGAGTTGGGTGATTACCATAGCTTTGGCATTGATAGAACTGGAAATAGAATTCAATAGCTGCTGGCACTTCTCAAAGTGATTGTTCAACTCAGTAATCTAGTCATAATGATAACAATAATAAGCAATTTTTCAAGCATACAACAAGAAAACATTGAAAACCCATTATTTCTCTTATGTCAAATTTTCACAGGAACAAGCCAAACCCTTTTCTTGTTTTTGAAATACAATAAAAAAAAAATACCAAAGCATCAGAATGCTGATCTCGACTTCCATTGTCAATAACTTCAGCTAAATTCTCCACCAGCTGCAAGAATTACCAGAGAAAAAAAAGAATTATATGCATATATAAAAAAGAGAGTTTGGGATTGATTAGGGTTTATATTATACATGTAAAAGGTGGAAATGGGAAGCAAGTGATTGGTGATGCTGATTCGGCTGCTGCTGTTGCTGCTGCTGTTGTTGAATTAAACGTTGTTGTTGTGGATGATGAAATTGTTGTTGTTGATGAAATTGTTGTTGTTGATTCTGTTGCTGGAATTGATTAAAATGTTGTTGAACTTGTACTTGCGGTTGTGATTGCTGATGGAGGTAAAATTGGTCTTGATTTGAGTGAGCAGGGGAGTTACTGTGAGATGGCATGTTGGGTATCATTGTCCAGCTGCCCCCTCCTCCTCCTGCGTATGGATGATCCATTAGTTCTCTCTGTGTCTCTGTCTATTGCTTCGAAAACGAACACTGCTAATGGTGGCAAAAGATAGGATCTTTGCTCCTAAATAATAAAACGATTTGTCGTTTCTTTGGTCTTTTGCCTTATGCTATTATCATGTATTTGATTAAAACGACCTGTCGAATTGTTTGGGCCATATTCGAAAACGTACCGTTTTTGCTGGTTCGAAAGGGAGGAGGAGGAGCTGGTCATTTTTAGCTCAAACACAGGACCAAGAGAAGAGAGCTTGAATCAAATAATCTCCTCTCTTCCCTTCATTTTCTTTTTATATCCTGCAGATATCATCATCATCGGTGAAAGGGCATATCGATTTTGACAAATTCAGGTTTTTTTTCCTCTCAATCTCACCATTTGTGTAAGCTTTGTTCCTAATTCCTATATGGGTGGGTGTCTTTGGGTGTTTTAACATGAAAAGTTTTTCATGTTATATTGAATCTTGAAACTGGAATATGATCTGGGTATTTGTTGTTTTGTTTGTATTTGTCAAAAAATCACTTAATTTTTGAAGGGCAGTGCGCAGCTGATTTTGTTTGGTTTGTGGAAGATGCAGAAATGATAGTTACCTTCTATAAAACTTCATAAAGAATTAATGCATTATGTAGTTTTTGTGTGCTTTGTGGGCATTTTGATTGTATTGTGCTCATGTTACTTGTGCATTTTTAAATGTAAAGGAGACTGCTTTTTCCTGAACCAATTCATTTTGCACTTGTGAGGATAGATATGCTACGAGAATGTCTAGGACTTTGGAAATCTTTAGATACTTGTGCCGAATTTGTAGTCCTTTGTAAAGCAGAGGATATAATTTCAAAAAATGTTGCTTGATATAATGCCTTAAGTTGCTACTCCTTATGGAAGCAGTGAGATCCAGGGCACTAAGTCTGGTATAATCTGTTTTAATATTTCTGGAGAAAACAAGTGTGTACGATACTTTCTTGCCATTTTCTGAGCACAATTGTATATTATTGGCTAGCCTAGTCTTTCCAGACTTGGCTGATCAATCTCAGTATTGTTTGTTTTTAGAACTTCAGGGGAAAGAAACAATACGTGCGTGTGCATTATCTCACTTGTTGTGTTTGTGCAAATGTTCAAATTTAGCTGATTGTTCCTGGGATAAAACTTCACAGAGAGGGGAATATATTGATTTGTGCATTAGAATGTAGTTTCTTTGAGCACTGCTCATCTTTAGTCCTTTAGGAGAAGTTGAGCTAGAAAACGATGTTCTATACTGCCCTTTGGTTTTTTGTGCTATATCTTTTGTCAAATTATTCTGGCGAGAATTGAGCTGCTGGTAAAGCAAAAATTTTGAAGGGGATAGAGTCCTGCCATCCTTGGAATCCAAAATTATCTATGCGTTACAATTATGGTAGTGGAATTGATTGTTAGTCAAAGATCAGAATTTCGAATAGCATCTCCATATCATATTAAACAAAATAATTTCTATAGGGATTTGTATCAAACAAACCTAAGCTACAACATTATGCCGAAAATTAAAAAATGACAACAAAATCGAATTAAAACAAATTGGTGAAATATATAGCTGTTCGATGAAAATAATGAGATACCTCAACCCCCCCAACCCAAAATAAATAAATAAATAAATAAATTTTCCTTGCTAGCATCAGCTGCTACTCTTTGGGTAGCATGTTAAAGGATGGATATAAGTTAGATTGTTGATGACAGGTATGGGCAAAACATTAGGAATCAGTATTGGCATTTGCTTCAATTAGTTGTTTAGATCAGGTTATTGGCCTGACTCCCTTGCATTGACAACATGAGTTTATGTGACCTTTCTTATTTTGGTGTGGAGGGGATAAGCTTTTGTAGTTGACATGCTAATGGGTTTTTAAGGAACAAGAAATGGCAGTAAAACCTACAGTTGCTTTGAGGGCGATACTTGTTGGAGGGATAGCTGCATTTGCAAAAGTAGCTGGTGCTATGAAGGCTGCTGGAGGTGCAAAGTTGGGTGCTGCAGCAACTGCGATGACAGTAGCTGCAACTGCTGCTGTATCAGGAACTAAACAAGATCAGAAAGATGGATCAACGTCAAAATGATTGTCTTTTTTTCTTGCATTTCGAGTTTTTGGCTCAAGTTGTAACATTAGTATTATAGTTGGCTGTTCTCCATGTGCATGTTGGGAGCAAAATAGCCATTTTTGAACTATATGTAATGTTGATCATAAGAAAATGTAGAAACCTCTGGCCATAAAACAAGTGGCATTCAATTTGCCTTGAAATTTCACATGTGATACTGGGAACTCGATGCTAAAAAGATGGTGGGTTTTAATGCTGACAGTCATTGGTCCAATCAACTGCATTATTATTCTGCCAACGAAGTGTAATGGTTGGATCTCCACTTGTGAACCAGTTGTCTGTATTACTTCTTAATGGACCTCATTAAGATCATCTTGAAACAAGATGATGTGATTGTGATATTAACATGCATGATTAATTGATTGTCATTTTTTAATTCAAACGGACGAAAGATACAGCTGAGGTAGCGAACGATATCATAGAGTGACTATCCTGGCCCTCACATTGTTAATGTTATCCAAAAACTGAATGGCGTCAGTATAGTTAGTGCTAGAGTGGCTTCATATAACAGTGGGGTTCAATCTGAATTGTCCTGTGTGTTGGTGAAGACCTCAAGTGTGCCCCTTGAGGCGTGGGGTTTTATTCCCACCCTCCCCAAACCAACACGCTAGTAATAGTAACACCATTTTTTAAAAAAAATTATTAATGTTGTCGTTATATGTTAATCAGTAAAAAATTCTCTCATATTAGATTAAAAAAAAAAAATCAATCCACATAATGCCAAAGGACCGAAAATGGATGGTGAGGCCATTTTAACTCTATTATTATTATTACATTCAATTGTCTTTGATGAAGAATTAAAATGTTCCAAAATCTGTTCTTTCTGGTCTCTTCTTCACCTTTAAGACTGTGTATTCCTTCACCCTAAACGCCCATGATCTATGAGAGATGATACGACAGGCATGATTCTGTCACCGAGACATGCATGGGCTGGATCTTGAGAGATAAAGCATTGCAGGCGTGGATGGAGGGCATCCATCCAGCTGTATCAATTTTGTCTTCCAAAAATTCTGCAATGTTTTACATATTGGAAGCGGATGGACACCCATAAAATTTACACATTTAAAATAAAGAGAAAAGATATTAAAAGTTATATATTTATTTCATTCTCTAAAAATTGCTTGAATACAATCAATATAAATAGGTATTTATATTGCTACAATAAACTATAATAAGATAACAACTTTATAACTTTTTTTAATGTAATTAAATGTATATCGTAAACTTAAAAAAAATTATTTTTTTTATTATGATTTAGCACATACTAAATTTAAAAATATTAGTTTCAAGTTTAGTATCTAACCCCCCTATAAACTTGAACTCTTCACAATTTCGAGTTTTAATCTTAATTGTTGAAAATTATCATACTTGAGTGGCTTTGTGAAAATATTAGCAATTTCATCATTCGTCCTTACATACTCCAATTCAACTTCCTTTTTAGCAATGCATTCTCGGATGAAATGATACCAAGTATCAATGTGTTTGCTTCGATCATGAAATACTAGATTTTTTTGCTAAAACCTAAACAACTTATTATCAATCATGACTACGATAACTTCTTTTTGCTCCAAATGAAGTTCTTTTAGCAATTGACGTAACCAAATAGCATGACATATACAAGATGTAGCCGTAACATATTCTGATTCACAAGAAGAAAGTGTGACAATTGGCTGCTTCTTCGAACACTAGGATATTGCATTATTTCCCATTAAGAACACAAAACTAGTGGTGCTTTTTCTATCATTAATATCTCCGGTAAAATCACTATCACAATAACCCACCAACTTCAAATCTTGAGAGGATGAATAAAAGATTTCATATTCAAGTGTACCTCTAAGACAATGTAAAATCCTCTTAGCTGCTTTCATATATGTCGTTGATGGGCGCTCCATGAAACGACTTACTAATCCTACTGCAAATAGGATATTACGTCTGGTATAAGTCAAGTATCTTAAACTTCCCACAATACTTTTAAGTAAGGTAGGATCCACCTTTTCTGCGTCTTCTTCCATTTTAGATAGCTTTGCTCCGATTTCTATGAGGTGCTAATTGGCTTGCACTGTGACATGTTAAACTTCTTGAGTATCTCCTTTGCATAGCCTTCTTGGGAGATGAAAATCTCATCTTCCATTTGCTTTACTTCCATTCCTAATTAATATGTCATGAGTCCCACGTCACTTATCTCAAATTCTTGTGCCATCACCTTTTTGAAATCATTGAAAATTCTTGAATTGTTCCCTATGAAAATAAGATCATCTATATAGATACAAACAAATAGAAGATTTCCTTTCTCTTGCTTTACATATAAAGCATACTCATGAATGCATCTCTGGAAACCATTCTCTTGAAAGTACTTGTCAATTCTACTATTCCGGAATCTCGGTGCTTGCTTGAGCCCATGCAATGCCTTTTTCAGCTTCAACACTTTGTCTTTATTGCCTTTAACAATATAACTCTCAAGTTGTTCAACATAGACTTCCCCCTCAATATATCCATTTAGAAAGGCTGACTTGACATCTTATTGATGGATCTTCCAATGATTTTAGGCAGCAATTGGGATAAACAATTCTTATAGTTTCCATGCGAGCAACATGAGCAAACACCTTTTCATAATCAATTCATTATCTTTGCTTGTACCCTTTTGCAATAAGTCTCGCCTTGTATCTCTCTACTTCACCTTTGACATTCTTTTTTACTTTGTAAATCCATTTGACTCTAATTGATTAATGGCCACTTGGAAGAGAAACAAGTTCCCTCTCCTCATTTATAGCCATTTCTCATCTTTGCTAGCTTCTTCAAAATTCAAAGGTTCAACATTAACAAGGAAACATAATAAGTTTGTATCATCAAACCTTTCAGTTTCATTGTAGATGTCAGCTAGACTTTGATATTTTCATGGTTCATTACTTGAGCTTGATGATGGTGAAGCTGTGGATGGAGACCCTTGGGATGATGAAGTTAGTGATGTAAATGGAGCAGCCTCAGCTTCATGGACTATTGGCTCTTTACTGTCAAAATAAGGCAAAAAATCATATGAACCTTCCTTTTGTAAACTCCAGTCCCATGCCTTTTCTTTATCAAACTCAACATCTCTACTAGTCACAATCTTTCTATTGCTTGGATTATACAACTTGTAGCCTTTTGAGTTCTCATCATAACTAATGAAAACAAACTTCTCACTTCTATTATCTAGTTTGGATCTTTCTTGCTTTGGAACATGCGCATAAGCAACAGATCCAAAAACTCGTAGATGTGATACATTCAGTTTCTGCTTACTCCATCCTTCTTGTGGAGTAACATTCTTCAAAATCTTGGTTGGACTTCTATTGGTAAAATATACTGCACAAGTAACTGCTTCAACCCAAAATTCCTCTGCATATTGTTATTTTCAACATTGACTTGGACATGTTTAAGATGGTACGGTTCCTCCTTTTAGCAACTCCATTTTGTTGAAGTGATCCTGGAACTGTTAGAAAATGACGAATTTCATGCAATTCACAAAAAGTTTAAAACTCATTAGATGTGAACTCTTCTCCTCTATCAGTCCTTAGGGATTTAATTTTATGCTCGCTCTTTTTTTCAACAACTACTTTAAATCTTTTAAAAACATTAAAAGCCTCAGATTTATTTTTCAAGAAGTAAACCCAAGTCTTTCCATTGTAGTCATCAATAAATAGCACAAAATAAGAACTTCTGTCCAATGACTGAGGTTTGATAGGACCACACATATCTGCATGAATAAGTTAGAGTGGCTTAATGGCTCTTGAGATTGATTGCTTAAAACTCTTTCTTGAATGCTTCCCAAGTAAACATGCTTTACATAGTTGATTAGGATGATTAATTATTAGAATTTCCTTCACCATTTTCTTTTCTCCCAAAGCTTTCAAACTTTCAAAATTTAGGTGATATGCCAAATCCATGATGAATCTTCTACACAAGTCTTCAAATAAATAGATTCAGTTGTTCGTAAGTACATTTTGAACATTCGGTTATTTGTCATAGTAACCTTTGCAAAAAGGTCACCATTATAATTCTTTAGCCAAAGTGTATAGCCTTCCAATATAATTTTACAGTCGGTCTCCATAAGTTACCTGATGCTCAAATTATTACTTCTTAATTTGGGAATGTAATAGACATTATGGACAACTTTATGACTTCCATCTTTTGTTTGAAATAAGATAGTCCATTTGCCTTTGATCTCCACTTTTGTATTATCACCATAGCATACATTGCCTATTACTTTGGTGTTCAGACCCACAAATTTTCTTCTATCACTGGTCATGTGATTGCTAGCTCCATTATCAAGGTACCATGTATCCTTCTCTCCTACAATTTCTTCTTTAAAAGAAAGAAATAAAGTTGGCTCTTCTACATCCTCAACATGCTCTACAAGCTTTGTTTCTTCCTCTATACCTTCAATTTGACACTCCTAATAGTAATGACCAATCTTGCCACAAGAGTAACCCTCTACTTGAGTTTTGTCATTTTTTCTTTCATTGTATCTCCCATAGTTACCTCATCCTCTTCCTCATCCTCTTCCAAAATTTCCTTGAAAATTTTGATTTCTATTTTCATTTGAAGGGTTTCGGTCACTTTTTCCTTGACCAGGTTCACGTTCATATCCATAACCTCTTCCACGTGGTTGTCCATGACCACCTCTAGCATAAGAATTTCCTTTAGATTTGAAAGAGAATTTTGCTAGCAAGGCTTGCTCATGTTGCTCTTGCTTGCCCCGATTCATTCTCTCCTCATGGGCTCGCAATGACCCACTCAATTCATTGATTGTCAAAGTCTCTAAGTCCTTAGACTTTTCAAGGGCAACCACTACATAATTGAACTTTGTGTTAAGAAAGCGTAGAATCTTCTCGACCACACATACATCTTGCATTGTTTCCTCAAGTCTCTTCATTTGATTCACCACTGCCAAGACTTTTATGGTGTAATCAGTTATGGTTTCACTCTCTTTCATAAAGAGTGATTCAAACTCAGCCCTTAGAGTTTGAAGCCGAACCTTCTTTACTTTATCAACTCCTAAAATGGAATTTCAAAGAGTCCCCCATCCTTTCTTAAACGTGGTGTTATTAGCAATTTTCCCAAACATGTCATCATCCAAACCTTGATGAATGACGATGAGCACACATTGATCTTTCTTACTCTCATTCTCCAAAGCTTGCATTTGGGTTTGATTAAGTGCTTCTTCATTTTGTGATTCCTCAACACCTTTCTTAACTACATCCCATACTCCTTGAGAACCAATGATGACTTTCATTCTAATTGACTAATTTTTGTAATTGGCCTTGTTGAGTTGTGGGTATTGGAAAGAAAGAGTGATTTCTTTTGATGTCATTCTTCACTTTGTATTGCTTTGATATCACTTTGTTGGAAGCAGATGGACACCCACAAAATTTATACACTCAAAATGAAGAAAAGAGATACTAAAAATTATATATTTATTTCATTCTCTTAAAATCACTTGAATACAATCAATCAATATATAGGGTATTTATATTGCTACAATATACTATAATAAGATAACAAGAAAAACTTTCAAGTTTTTCTGTATACATACAATATTGTGTCACTAAAGCTGGAGCACGTTCAATTTACTTAACCACAATTGAAGTCTGGCTGATTGACTGAATGAATTACATGCTCCGCTTGAGGAGATTCTAACTCGAGAATAACCTGTGCAGTGGCAAGCAGAAACAGGAATTCAGAAGTAAAGCCCATTCGTTAAAACTAGATTGACATAACTAGTAAATATCTCAGGCAGGTGGCGAGCCACTCTTGTTACTTCTATAATGTATACTATGTATAGCTAGTTTGCAGCCTTTGCATGCGGAATACTGCTTTGATCCTTTTCCCAGTGTATTTATTTAGCTTTTCTTACATCCTTCTATCTTCTATTTTGTACAATATAAGAGAGCTAAAAGGTGATGTCATGAATGGCTGCAATGGAAAATCATCTATTACTCTCTCACCCCATAGTGAATCAGTGGAGAGATTCAAATTTGAATTTTTCAGAAATAGACTTGATAGAATTGAAGAAAGGAACATCTGAATTTTCAAATCGATCATCAAAGGTGGCCAATGTCTCCCATCAAACGGTAAATAAAGTTGACAATCCATTCATGATAGTCTAGAAATTGAAACTTAAGAAATTCAGATGCCAGTGAGTAATTGCATGACTAGCATAAATAAAATTTAGACCTGGAAACAATTGATATAAAATTACTATATATCAACCTTTCATATTCAGACACACACAACACACAATCATATTAACTCTTTATCCTGTGCATATTATATATACAGAAGGTTAGGCATCTCATACCAGAACGTTTTCTCCATGTCGAAGGATCGGAGAAGGGACATAAAGGCTGCACTGCGGTCCAAATGACTGCAAAAGGAGCTCGTCATAAAAGAAACTCAGCAGAAAAGATGCATATAATAAGGATATGAAATTAAGCAACACAGTGAAGGTGAACCTTAATAGAAGAGAGAAAAAAAAGGGACAATAAGAGAGCGAGAAGCATTATGTACCGGCCAGTATCTTCCTATGTTAAAATCATTTACAAAAGCTACTCCTTTGCCCCAACCGCTGAATGAAATAAATGTATCTTTAACTTGGTCTTCCTTCTCAATAGAGAAATGCCCTGTATAGAATGCTGGTTCTTTTGAAACACCCTCTGCCAAGAGAAGATAGAAACTCATTGATTAATCGTCTTTTTCCCAATTTCCCATCTTGTTTATGACTAAAAACTCAACAAATGACTTGAGCTTGGCAAATGTGATGGAGCAAGAAGTCATGTGACTATAAAACAAAAGAACAACCCCGGAATTGACAATAGAAAAATGAAGCAAAATAAGGGGAAATGATCACTACTCTATTTTACAAAATGTTGAGAACCTACTAGAGTTATCATCTAATTTTGTGTGGGCTGATGCTGCAAGGAATCTTGAATTTACAGCTTGAAAGATGGGATTTATTTTTGGCACCTCATTCAGATTGTGAAGAGGAAGTGAAATCATTTTCCACCCATTCAAAATACTGCCATCCAGATGAACCGATGACAAAATTCCCTGCAAAAGCGAGAAAAGACCAGCTGAAAATCAAAAACCAGTAGATAATCTTCAGCAATGCACTTCAGCAGCAAAATACTGAAAATATTCAAGTTAGCATTGAGAGAGAACTTATTTATAGTGATTCAAGCAACATTAGAAATAACCAAGCCATCGGGTAATCATACAAGCAACTTTCTGAGTTCTTGGCAAAAGCATTAGATTTACCTTCCTATCGAATATGTATTGCCCATAATTTACATGGCCCATGTTCTCAACCTATAAGAAAGGTAGAAAACTCATTATAACTACAATGTAAATATTATTTTGCATCAAAACTAAAAGGACTAGCATAGACAAGAAAAAAAATTGCAGCTTTGTTATTGGCATAGGTTGTAAGCAGGCTACATTATGATAAATGCTTTCAACTACAATTCTTTTTACAGTTTTATTCAATCCAGAAAGTGTAAAACTATTCACAAATAAAAGTATTTTAAGAAAAGGATGAGTACCAAAACAAATAAGCTGATGTTGGACGTACATCCAGCATTAGGAAGGACAAGTTTTTTATTTGACCACCTTTCAATTGCACCAATATATGTTGGCCTTCCATCATTACTATCAGAGCACAATGTAAACACTTGAACTCTGTCATGCGCCTGTAATATGTGGATATTAATTTAGTAAAATTGCCTCATAGTTTTTGAACTGATAGTACATAGAACTGAAACTTAGCCTGCATGCACATAAGATGCTCTTTTGTAGCACTGATATGAAAGAATGTAAAACAGTTGATTACTGGAAATTTAACACAAACCACAAAGAAAACAGTTCAATATTCAGATTAGTAAACCTAAAAATCATACATACCTCTGATATGAACAGAATACTTTCATCATCTTTGGAAGCATATTGAGTAACATATGCTAGAAAGCCAAACATCTGAAAAACAAATAGCAAAACAAAGTAATAAGCAATCTTGGATCACTATGGACAGGACATTCATAAAAGTTTACAAGCAGCAAGACCAATGATAAACACCTGTCCCACAGATTCCATTGAGACTGGGTTTTTGGATTCAACCACATCAGCAGGATTTATCATATCAAGTAAATCAAACAAAAATGCTGTTTTCTGTAATTGAATAGGTCCATATCCTTTCTTGTCATTATTGGAAGGAACTGAGGGAAGAGATGTTGCACTATGAAGCCCTATAACCCTCCGCAGTGCTGAAGTAAAGATCCATAAAGACAATATTTGTTAAATACTCTTTATATTAGAAGAGCAATTTAAGAAACTATCATCAAGAAAATAAAATTAGCAAAAATAAAGTGAAATAGTTCACTAAGAAGCCTTCCAAAGAATAAAAGTGCAAGGGTAGCATAAAACACCAACGCTGATAATTCAGAAATGTCAGGTTTCTTTTTGTGAGAAACTCATATCCACATTTTTCTAACTACTCCGCACATCAAAATCGACAAACCATTGAGCCACATTCTCACTGAGGGTCAAACATGCTAGTAAGAAACTAAAGCTTGCCACATGACCAACCATGAACAGCTCCAATTTATCTTTTATCAAAAAATTCATTATTGTCACCAATAAAGCCAGTTATAAACAAATTATATTTTTATAACTTTACAAACAGTAGTCAGAGCCTACAGCTGATCAACAAGAGCATACATAGATCGCATGACTTGACTCAAATCAATGGGTTATACTTTAACGCACCATAAAATTTTGCATTGTCCACATCACCGGATTCTCTAATTGGTGCATCCTGGAAAATAATTTTATATCAGTTTGGTGCATAGAGCTTGTGAATTTACTGTAATATGCTCCAAAGCCCAGTTAGCAATGCCCTCACATAATCATAGGAAGTGAGATCTGGCTTGTAATCAGACTCATTTGCACCAGTATTTGCTCCATTGTAAAATCCAAAGTTAGTTCCACCATGTGCCATCTAGACATTACAACAAACCAGATTGTAGCATTACCATATAGATCATTACTTAGTATTGGCCAAAGTTTGGAATTTTAGAGCATACATAAAGCACAGCAGAACCATTTTGTGATAAGATATTTTCCAAAGCGGATGCTGTAAATTCAGCATCTGTCTGTGCAATCTTTTCTCCCCAATGTGTTAACCAACCAGTATAAAACTCCCTGAAAATAATGAACACTATAAGGATAGAACACCAGTGAAAAGTTATGATCTATTAAACAAAGTACTTAAGCAGTAACGAACACTATTAAGGATAGAACACCAGCCAAAAGTTATGATCTATTAAACAAAGTACTTACGCAGCAAGTGGGGGTGATTTCCCTGGGGCATTGAACTCCTTCTGTAACTTGAATATAGGCCAAGGATCATCACCAGTTGTGAAATCAACAGCTGCACAGCATAGTGCATACAGGAGCTAAAGATGAAGCAAAATGCATTACACAAGCATTTTAATCATAATTATTCAGATCTTCAGTTTATCTTAAATTATCCACATTTTACATCAGAGTATCTGCATTTAAGCATGCGCAAAATCAATTGAAGCACAAAAGTAATTGATGTTTGTGGGAAAATCTATAAAAAATTTTGAAGAATAGGTAAATTTATGGCTAACAAGAAATTCAGCTTGACCTGAAAAGACAGCATCTCCACGAATAGTTCCTTTCTCAAGAGTTTCCCTAGTACCTCCATCTGTGGTATACCTATAAAAATTAAACTTTTGTCAAGAATAGCATGATATGCCAAATTTTAGTCTGAGAAAAGCAAGAGAAGCAACTTTGTATATCTTTTGCATGATACCACCCAATGCGGCACAAGAAGGAATCACGACTTACTTCTAAATGAGTTAACAAATGTATGAGGTAGGCACAATTCCAAGAGAATGCAAATGCATATGATACAGAAGCTGCTCGCCAGAGATGGCCCTACCCTCCAGAGTTTATTTAGAGAGTGAAAAAGGTAACTATAATCATGAATTTGTAATTAATTTTGCAAGTGCAATAAAGGTAGAGCCAGTGAAAGGTAATATGGACATTAAACCAGCTGTGTGATAAGTGCTCCGCAATACACTCACATAAAATAAATGTAAGACTAAAGAAATAGGACATCTTACAAAATTATGCTATCCCCTAGATGTTCTCTGGCCAATTTGATCAGGTGATGAAGATAAGCTTTGTCGTCTCCATATGAACCAAATTCATTTTCAATCTGTCAGCATAAGATTTTTCAATATTCTTTGATTAAAGAATATTTAGTATTAACAGTTTCAAAATATTGAACAAAATTTGATGATTAACCGAATATGTACCTTTCAACTCAAGAACTAATATACAAAGAATGGTCCTATGGCTACAATCTTAGAAGACAATATTGTGCAAAACTAATAAAATTTGATTCTATAGAATCACAATTGGACAAGGGAATTGTGAAACCTCAATTCATTAGAACTATTACTTCTCTTCATAGACTGAAGATGAAGGAAAAAGTCATAAATTTTACCCGCTCATCCCTTGCCCTTATGAGAAAAGTGAATCTCTCCCAAATGATCTATAACAGCTTGACAAAGGCAACTCTTATAAAGCTTGACACACCAGGCTATCCTTGATAAGGTAAAAATTGGTTATCTTACAATTTTTCTTTTGAGGCTTATTATAATAAAATGCTAATGGAATCTTGAAAAAACAGACATCATAGTTAGGGCCTGTTTCAACAAATTCCTTTTTTAATTCAAAGAATCACTTGGGAGGCTCTAGCGATAATTTAGAAATGTATTCAAAGAAAGCTTCCAACAGTCCTTTTGCAAAAGCAATGGAGACTGTTTCCTTAGAAGCACTTTAAATCATAATGCCAAAGTGGCCTTTAGAAGTGAAGCCTCCAGCTTTGTTCAATCTATGAAAACAAAGTTTTCTTCTCTTAGAAATGACATTGTCCAGCTTCTGTACTCTGGAAATGGAGCCACCCATATGATTAGCCTAATCTTCCAATTTATAAACTATTGGAAATTATATAAACACAAATAACAAATTAACATAGTCACATACCTGAACCATTATAATAGGACCTCCATTGTTATAAAGTAAAGAAGCGACCTTTGGTAGTAGGACCCCCCACCATTTGTCAACCTATGACATACAAGTTCATAGCAATTTGTGAACTTTAAGCAAACACAAGGAAAACAATTCAAGCTAGCAAAACATGCTTCACAAAGCAAATATTCAATCTTTAGAAGCCAAAGAGCAATCACTACTGAAGAAGGAGAGATCAAAGAAGGTTATAATTATCCTTCATATTCTCACTGAAGTAATCACATCAGAAGATAAAATTAATTAGCTCCAGCATGTTTCATCCCCCCAAAAATCAGCTCAGCAATCAAACTTTAATTTGTGTACAAACATAGAAAAAGTGTTCAGCATGCCAATTTGGAATCTGTACTAGATTACCAATGATGCCCGGCGGATCAATATTATGCACCATTTATATGCCATGCTACTCCTAATTTACAGAGAAAAAGGCCACTGCAGAAACATACTAACTTAAGATAATCAGGATCAGATGATCTCAGTCTGAGAGCTGGTTCTATAGCCAGCAACCAAGCAGGGAAACCTCCCAAATCCCATTCTGCAACAAATAAAACAATGCCACTCATTTCTTAAGAGCTATGTTTCTTCAAATAGACCAATAATGTATTTCATAACTCCTTAATTTGACAGTCAGAATAAACCTGCGCATATATAAGGCCCTGGTCGAAGCATAACAAGGAAGTCCAGCTTCTGACAGAGTTTGAGAAAGGAAAATAGATCGGCAATACCCTCAAAAACGAACTTGCCAGATTGTGGTTCATGTAGATTCCAAGGAACATACGTTTGAATTGTATTCAAGCCCAGAGCCTTTGCTCTCAACAACCTATCTTCCCAGTACTTCACCAAAATAAATCAACCCATCAGTTCAAACAATTAACAACAAACAATAAAATAATTTAACTCAACACCACCCAAAAAAGAGACCTTTTTTTAAATAAATTAAGTGTAAGAAATTGAATTCTTGCAAAATCAAAGTCAATTGTGCCATAATATCATTTCCCTCAAAATTTCTTGAAACCGCCTTTTTTTTCAAAGAAAAAAAAATTGACAGAATTAAAATTCCAGCAACAACACAAAATTGAACTAAATTCTAGAATGTTTGGAAAGTTTTAAAAGAAATGCAAGAAATAAAATCAATTCTTTAAACTTCAAGAACCAAAAAAAAATTAAAAACAAAATCATCCAAAAAGATACATTATTTTACAAGAACTGAATTGAGTTTGAATGTGCAATTGATGAATGAGTATACTAATTTGAACTAATTAAAAGCTCTAAACCACCAATCATATGTAATTAATTTAGTTCACAACAAAAAAAATTATTAAACAAAATTGAAATATACCTGAGGAAGAATTCGAAAATAATGCAAGTCGCCACCAATTATCCTAAACGGCTTACCGTTTTTCCAAAACATATCATCTTCTATCTCAAAGCTTCTGCCATTTACCTAAAAACGCCATTTTTACGTCAACGAAAAAAAAAACAGAGGAAATCTAAAAGAAAGTAAAATCGAGAAGCGTTTTTGAAAGATAAAAAGCATTAGAGCGAAGACCTTTCTGTGGCGACGATGCGAGTGAGAGTGAGAGTGAGCGAACACTACTGGAACGAGAGCTCCAAAAGCTAGTAAAGAAACAATTACTGCTAAAAACAGCGTCGTTTTAGGGGCTCTCTTTCTCGTCGTCGGTGCCATTGTTATCCTATTAGTGTTCTTTTTAGCTCCGATAAGGGATCTAATGATCGAGAAGTGTTTGCTGCTGCTGGCTCTAACTGTTTGTTAGGTATAAAGTGTTGACTGTTTCGAACGGAGTGATTGAAAAACTTTTTTTACAGTGACGGTGGGATCAAATAAAAAACGTATTGAAACGTTTCGGCGCCAAAATAGTAACAATTAAAACAGAATCACAAGAATTTGAATTTATACTTCTTTTTCAAAAAAAATTCTCTTAAAATGAAAAGAAGGTAAGAAAAAAAGAAAGAAATTGAAATTAAAAACTGTTTTAAATTTTACTTTAATCGAATAATATTTCTTTATATACATATTTTTATAATTAAAAATAATTTTAAAAAAATAATAAATTGATATAAATCATAGAAACATTAATAGTTTAAATTTCCAATTGACATAAATTATTAGTTTAAAATAGTTAATAAGTATATAATAATTTATTATATAATAAACATATATAATAAATTATAATTGTAATAATCCTCTTAGATCATTTAAAAAAAGGAGGAAATTTTTACACTCCTCTTGTTAATAATTGCACTCTATTTTGACTTTATTTACAATTAAAAATTATTTAATTACTCTTAATTCAAAATAATTGTATTATATTATTTGATTAAGATATGAAAAATGTACTTTTTATAACAATTAATACTGACTTAAAAAATTATTTAATTATTTATGTATGATAAAAGTTTAATAACTTAAATGCAAATAATTTACTTTAATTAAATAGTTTTTATATTGTAATCACTAAGAAGTATTTATACTTTTATTAATTTGTTATGTTAGTTTATAATACATTTGACTTATATGATTAAAATTTTATTAAAAAATGTATTTCTTTATTAACATAGTCATGAAATGTTTTTTTTAATCAATCATGAAATATTAACATTTTAATTATTTATACATGATAAAAAAAATTTGATGCTAAGTTTGATTTTAATTTTTTAAATAAAATGGTATAATATAACACTAAAATATTACATGTGTTAAAAAATTATTATAAAATAAAATAATTAAAAGAAATTTTACATATATCAATTAAATTAATAAAGTAGAATTTTTTGATATAAAGTAATGAGGTCATTAACTCTAATATAAATAATGGAGTACAATTTATAAATGGGGAGAGTGCAATAAATTCTACCAAAGTAAAAAAAAATCACAATAAAAAATATATATAGAAGATAAGAATATACATGTCTTTTGCACTTTAAAAATATTATTAATGGAGTGTCAATATAAAGTGTTGGAGTACAAAAATCACCACACTTTAAAAAAATCTGAGCCTATAGTAATATAAATTTATTTATTTTCTTTTTATTCCGTATATATTTTTCACTTTTCTTTTATATTAGTCATGAATTCGAATAATACGAAAATATATATATATTAGATAAATAATTTTGGTAAAATAAAAATATTGCACATAATTTTATTTTGAAAATTTTTGTTGCCGTAATTGTTTAAATTATAATAACATTGATTGAAAGGTAAATTCTCATGATAATTAAAATATTAAGAAGTTTTTATTAATATTTATTTTCTTAATAAATAAAAATCAAAACTTATAATTTTTTTAAAATCTTTTCTATTTTTTATCTTCGGCAAAAATTCATGGGTTCTTTACATAAATTTACAATAAATAAAAAAATGTTTCAAAAAAATAGTTGACCTTAAAAACTTTCAAAACTATTTTTTCTAATTTTGTTCTTTCAAATATTGCTCATTATCTTTGCCACCCTTATTTTTAGGGTTTTTTTTTTCCAATATTTTTTCCTTTTTTTAAATTTTTTTCAACATTTTATTTATTTTTTTAATAAAATTTTTTGCTTTATACTGTTTTCATTTTTTTTTCTCAATATTTTTTACTCAATATTTTTTTTACTGTCTTTATTTATTTTTTTCTCAATATTTTTTTGCTCAACATTGCTCAACATTTTTTTCTAACATTTTTTCTACTGTCTTCATTTTTTTCTCAATATTTATTTGTTAAATAT
>CATIWM010215045.1:0-12572 GCA_949671775.1 Mallotus repandus
ATATAATTTAGAAGAAATTAAAATATATTATACTGACAATTCATTGAAAATTCTATTCTGGTTATTTGACAATTCATGTGAACCTTATGTGATTTCTTATATACATAGAATCCATGTGATTTCTTATATACATAGAATCCATGTGATTTCTTATAAAAGTATTTTATAGGCTAAACGTGATTTCTTATATAATTTAGAAGAAATTAAAATATATTATACTGACAATTCATTGAAAATTCTATTCTGGTTATTTGACAATTCATGTTAACCTTACGTGATTTCTTATAAAAGAGTAAATGCTATCTTTTTTATGATTTCATTAGAGATTAACAATTATTAAAAAAAAAAAAAAAAGAGTATTTGAAACTCTCAAAACTTAAAGATAGTTATGGAGTCAACAGTTGGGGGAAAAAATTGTTTATTGACAGTTGAAGAATGCACACGGATAATTTGGTGTAATACTTTTCAATGTTAGTTAATAATTAAGTAATTATAATTATAATTAATTTACTTATAAGTAGTTTTATTAATTTTTAATAGTAATTGAGCTACTTTTTTATATAATATAAATATTTCATTCAAATTAATTATGTGCTCTATTTTTAAAATATAATATAGATATAAGATAATAACATATTAATTAATTTAGTTTTAATAATTTACTTATTAGAATTTAATTTAATAAATTTTTAAATATAATAAAAATAATATTTTTATACAACAATCCAATATTACAAATTTATGAAGTTATAATATACTATAGGCATATTGATGCAAAAAAGTACAACCTTTTTGACCTATTGCAATTATATATTGATCTATAAAAGTTGGCAAAACTAACCCAATTTCAATTTTTTGTAGCAATTACAGCACAAATTAGGTTTAGTCAAAATTGATGCTAACATGGACAACATCAATCCTCTTATGTGGGACCCACAATCATATCATTTTGTCCAGCTAGGACAATTAAAACACTACGTTTTAATTGAACCCCTTTTAACCCTAAATCTAAATCACGCCCCATTTCCTACTCCTTTCACGTCTCTCATCTAACACTAAAGTGATTTCTTCAGCTGAGATCAAATCCAAATAAAAAAATTTCAATATGTAGATGATTAGAGCAGCTACAAAAGAAATTAAGGTAAGATTTGAATATAGCTTAAAGAAGCGATTAACAATTTGAAGAAAATAGTGTAGGAATAATCATGGAAATATCAACGGCTTCAGCTTCAACTCTTACTAGCGGGAGGAGATATTGCGAAAGGCATCAGATCGAGCTTCAGCAGTACGTTCTCAAAATTCCCAAATTTTCCTAAATGTTTATTGAAATTTGATTGAAATTAAACAAAATGTAAAAAAATACAGAGGAATGAATGCAAATGCTTTCAATGGTGTGATACAGACGCATTATCTAGGGACCGAGATGAGGGTGGTGAGCAACAAATGTTATCAGGCGAGAAGTACTTGATTACACTAGTTGAAGAGCTCACAAAAAAGGTGACTATAACAAAGTTAAAAGATGAAAAAATGTTGTTACTAGAAGAAATTAACATGTTGCGGAAGTAAATTGCAGGGAGAGATGCATGAAATAGGAAACTTAGATATATGTTGTGTCTAATATTTTTGGGGTTGTTTATATATATGAATATAGTGACCCAAAAGCATAGCATTGTTCTGCTTTTGCGTTAAGGCCAGTGTCCAGTTAAAATTAGCATGATGGCTCAGTTAGAGATGCTTTGGGCATTTACAATGTCGTTGGCTGATTTTTCTAGTGTTTATTTTGTTCTGTTGGAAGTAGGTTTATATGTTATGTAATAGTTGACTATCAAGATGAATGAAGGGATTCACTTTCTATAATTTATGCTCTTCTTATTGAGTTAGATAGTGCGATGCATGTTGTTTGCACAAAATGTGAAAAATAGCTGCATGTAGTATGCACACTTAGCACACCTAAAAATGTGATGCTCTTTCATCAAACTCTACAAAATTTCAATAAAATAACTAAACATCCATTTCATTGGAATAACAACTTATAATTGTTTACAAAAAAAAATTACTACACATGATCAATAAACATGATAAGTAATTGCTAAACCTACAAATTTCCAAGATAATAACATACTGCAAGTTTACAAAAAAGTTATTGCTTTCTCCTTTAATTGTCCAAAAAGTTTCCCATATTCACCCTATACCATGTGCTGATTGTTTGCTATGCATATTCTGTTCAAAAAGTTTCCTTGTCATATATTGTCCAAAAAGTTTCCTAATGATAAACTGTCCAAAAATTTTCCTTGTCATATACTGTCCAAAAAGTTTCCTAATAATAAACTGTCCAAAAAGTTATAACCCAAAAAAGATGACCATAAATGGAGCATCTTAATTCATCTTTGTCTTCCGTTTGACCTGAGCTTTATCTGTCATAGGCGCTGCAAGTTGAGATACTGTCGACTTAAAAATAACTGAATTTTATGACATTTGACTTTGATGGTTTGAAATGTCAATACTTTTTGCTGATGGTGTTGGACCTGATGAACCACTGACACAATGCACCCTTGAATCTCCTGGCATCTACAATTTGCAATAAATATTTGCCATACATCAATGAACCTAAATGTTGGCCATATTACACAAACATTATTTAAAATTCAAATAAAAAATTGCTTACTCTTGCATAACTATTTTTGGTGTCAATAAAAATTCTGACCCCATGACCTTGTCTTGCCTATCAATATAACACATGTGAAACCCAAAATGGAAGTTAATTACCATTATAGACACATAATATTTTAATTGGATCGAGATGTACCTGTCGTTGCTCTTTTTGCTTTTGTTTCTTTATAGCATTTCTTGAAACATTGATTTGCTGGTTTCAAGCTGTGATTGAACTTGGAGTGGTTATTGTCCCCACACTTGGAGATAGTGCTATCCCCACAGTTTGTGATGCTACCGTTGATATTGTGACATTTGGGGTCAAGTTCTTCCTTGGCCTACCTCTTTTATTCTATGCAGTCCATTAAATACAATTAATTACTATTAAAATAAGTTTAACAATAATTTAATAGCATTAAACAAACTTGTAAACTTTACTTTAGGAGGTCTAACAACAACTGGTTAGTCTTTATTTGGGCAACCTCTCTTATTATGTCCATTTGCAAGGCAATGTTGACAAGTCATTTCCATGCCATGTCTCATAAGTTGACCAGGTCTTTTGGGATCTTCCTGAGGTGCCTTTTTTCTATTGATCTTCAGCTTTTCAGGCATTCTTCTATAAGGGGGAGGCAATAAAGGTGTAACTGAAACTTTAGGCCACATCTTTTAACCATTTAATGGATCCAATCCAAACTAGTACACAAGGATATTTGTATCTACTTTGTAGTAGTGATCAACATAATCCAAAACATCATGTCTCATGTAGTTGATTCCAGCTACAACATAAGAGTAGGGATACTAGTCAAATCCCATGCTCGACATGAGCACGAAGGTGGACTCAATGTAATAACAAATTGGTCTTCACATTGTGTAACTTGTAGGTTGTTCCCTATAGCAGGCTTTACTTGGCAGAATCTTGTACCATACTTAGCCTTTTCAAGCTTTTGGTGAATTCTTAGACAAAGTTGGCCATCTACCCTTTTTAACATCTCATACTTATGATAAATTCTTTCCATTAAACAACCTCTAATTTCCTCAAGCATATTAATAATCGACATGGTTCTAGCCTTGCATATATAACCATTGAAAGTTTCAGCCATATTGGATGTCATCGTATCATATTTTGGCCATATGCTAATAAAGGCTCTACAGAAGTAGGCTAGTCCTTGCTTCATAAAATCTTCATATGCATCCACATCTAACATTTTCAGTTCGTCAACATTTTTATTGTATTCAGCTTCATATATGGCAAACACACACTTCTAATATATAGCCTTATATTCCTCGCCATTGTGCTTTTTCTTCCAATTCTGTTGTATGTGTTTCGCATAATGGCGATGCTTTGAATGAGGTGCCAAATCAGCTATAGCATTAGTAAGCCCCTACACATGTTCCATAAAATCTATTTAAAACATATTTGGAGAATCAAAGAATATATATATATATATATATATATATATATATATAAAGTTGCAATTCAAGATTACCTTTTGCTTGTCACTCACTAATGTTAATCCTAATCCTATTGTTACATTGATATCAGCAAATAATAATTATGGAAACCATCTCCATGTTGACTTATTTTCTCCTTCCATAATAGCCCAAGAGATGGGATACATTTGATCATTCCCATCTCTTGCTACAGCTGCTAGCAAAGCTCCCTCCGTGACTGTTTTTAAAAAACAGCCATCTAAACATATGACAGGCCTATAACCAACTATATACCCCTTCTTTAAGGCTGAAAATCCAATATAGAACCTTTTGAAAATAGGCTTCCCATCTGGACCTTGTTCGCTATTGTCAAAGACAAATGTCCCTTCTTTATCCACTCTCATTAACACAGCCCTGTATGAGTGCAACCTTGCATAATGTGCTTCTAAACTACCCCTTAGTATATTCAAAGCCTTATTCTTCGCTTTGTAGCACTTCTTTCTTGTAAATATGATATTATATTTCTCATTCAAGTCAATAATCATGTCCTCCACTTTATAATCAGGCTTTCTTCTAAAGATATAAAGAAATTCTTTGGCCATCTAGATGTATGTCACTTGTCTATTTCTGACCATCCTACTACAGTTATGAATGTTAATTCATCAGGTATCTTAGTTGCATACAACCTCCATTTGCAATTTTTTTCACACTTAGTTGCCATTTTTTTTTCGTTGATCTCGGCCATCTCAGATTGAATCCATTGCATATAGCATACTGTTGAACTGCTTCCTTGAATTGACTGGTAGATTGAAATCTCATCCCTAGCATAAATTCCAATTTGGAGTGGTCACATTTGGGGTTATATACAACCTTCTTTTGCTTCTTCTTTCGATCATGAACTTCAAGATCTCCCTCCTCAGAGCTATAAGGACTGTCATAAGCACCATCTTTTAAATCTTTGTAGTCACTGATAGGCTATTGATGATCACATTCATCATTAACATTAACTTCATTAGGACGAACTGTACTAGTAGATGGCCTATAATTATCGAACATAACCTCTTCATCCAATCCCAAACCTTGACCAAGATCCACAGTCATTGTTTTAAAAGCCCTCCTATTATTCATAGCCATTACCCGTTCTTCATCATCTATGTCTAACTCATTTACCAAACTAACATCACTGTCACTTTGGTCCATGTCAAATGCAGATGGCACATATTCAACATCAGTCTCAGACCCGATATTTCCATTTGCCACTTCAACTTGGGATTCACTCGAACCAATCTCATCTGCCTCAACTTTTTCATTGTGCCACTTTACTCCATCCTTGCAAGTTTCAATGAAAATCTTCAAGAACTCAAAATCAGCACCCTCTTCCCACATTTTCATCACTTGCTCATAAGTATTTATCAAAGTTTGATACTTCCAATTACTAGTCCTAGGCTCATAATACCCGAGTTTTATAATTCTACCCAAGCCCAATTCTGCCATTTTTTCACCAATCTGATCCCAAGTCAATCCTTTATCACACTCACCTCCCACCCACTAAGTATTGTATGTCCCCCATAGTATTTTACCTTAGAGCCTTATGAGAAGTTTCCTTCAACCCACACCAAGAACAGAAAACTAACACAAAACATGTATAATGCAAGACATAAAACCAAAAAAATAGAAACCAACGACTTAGACAACTTACCAATTTCTCTTTTTCTTGCCTCTTCCCATCTTCCACGCAACAATTTGAAAACCCGAATACGAAAATAACTGTAACTATTTTGAAAATATATGAATAGGAAGATGAATTTAGGTTAAGAAGAACATTTGATTTTATCGCAGGTTAAGGTGCGTGATTTGTAAAGCAGTGAAATGGGGAGAAATTTGTTGGTTAAAAAGGGAGAAATGGGGCATGATTCAGATTTAGGGTTAAAAGGGTCTCAATTAAAACGCAGTGTTTTAATTGTCCTAGCTGGACAAAATGACATGGTTATGAGTTCCACGTAAGAGGAGTGATGTTGTCCACGTCAACATCAATTTTGACCAAAGCTAATTTGTGTTATAATTGCTACAAAAAACCGAAATTGGGTTAATTTTACCAATTTTTTTAGATCGGTATATAATTGCAATAAGTCAAAAAAGTTGTGCTTTTTTGCACCAATATGCCTATATTATAATCATAATAAAATTTTCATTTGAAAAAAAATTATATAACACCTTTTCAAAATCTCTAATGATCTAATTTAAAAATAATTTTATATAATATTTTTAATAATTACTCTCGTAATTAACCATAACTCTTTATAATATTTTTAAAAAATTATGGTAACAATTCATGTTAAGATAATTAAAATTTAATATTTTTCACTTTAAAAATAATTTCAAAAAATATATTTTATTTTAGTTAATAATTAGATTTAATAAACCTTATTCTAATTCTTTTCTTATTAAATTTAATAAATTATCTAAAAACAATAAAATATTATTTTATCAAGTTAACATAAATAACCAATCAAAAAATTCTATGCATTTTTTAAATTATGATTATAATTAATTATAAAAATTTAACTAATTTATTTTTAATTCTTTTTTTATTAAATTTTAATTTAATAAAATTTTTAAAAATAATAAAAAATATTATTTTGTCTATATATAAATTCAACATTACAATCTTATTATAATTCATTATAACTTCATAATTTTTATTTAAATAAACATATAACATTCCTTGAATATTTTACAATACTATAAAAATAATTTTATATAGGTTTTTAAGAATATCTATGATCATAATCAATTATATGATAATTAAAAAAGTTATTGATTATTCTTATTAAATTTTAATAAAAATTAAATTGTCAAATTCTAAAATGTTGAAACACAAAAAAGTTAGGGGTGTGCAACCCTTTTAAGTTGACCGAATCGATCCAATTTGGTTCGGTTCGATTTTTACACTTCAAAAATTAGTTAACCGAAATTTCATTTATTTTTTTATTTTTAAATAATATAATAAAAAATAATTTATATTTATAAAAATTATGTTCATTCGGTCAGTTCAGTTTTCATTCTAAAAAAATCCGGTTTTTTCGATTCATTCGGTTTGATTTTCTGAGTTGATTTGATTCAGTTTGTTTCTGATTTGGTTTGATTCGGTTAATTTGATTCGGTCAAAAAACGGCCTAAAACTGACCAAACTGACCGAATATACATCCTAAAAAAAGTTATTATCGCAAATCATAATTCTATATAATATTTTTATTAGTTAAAAATATTTATGTAATTAACTATTTTATAAAATATTAATCAATTTATCTTATTAATTTTAATTGAATAAGACTTCTCACATTATTATTCAATGTGATTTATATGGGATAAAATAGATACTAATCTTATTAGAATTAGAAAAAATATATGTAACTAAAGATTTTAGTTTATTTAATTCTTATGAAAGGTAAAATTGAAGTTTGTTTTTTGAATACAACCGAGGGGGTGAGAGCAAGGTTAGATAACTTATTAATTTAAAGGCGCTCATGCATATTGGAGGCCGTGATATCGTTACCCGCATAATGATAAAAAATTTAGAGGTAATTTCAATATGGTTTCCAATATTAATTATTATTTATTTATTTAATTTTATTTTTAATATAAATATCAAAATTTTGTTAATTATTTATAATTTTAACACAATATTCACTTTGATGAATTTTTTTTAAAACAAAAAACCATACACTATCTAAGGTGATTCTTTTTAGGTGATTAAGTGTGCACAATTTTAATCAAAATGCAAATTGTATTAGAAAGTTGATTGTATATTTTTATGAAAAATTAAAAATTAAAATAAATTTCAAAAAATTATAAATATTATGTTTTTCATATCAATTAACCTTTTAAAGGACATTATAAATATATATACGGTTCAAAATCTTCATGTTTTATTTTTATCAATTTAAAAAATTAATTTTTACTCACTATTTTTATTAAAAATTTAATTAGACTTATTGTTGGCGTACTTTTCAATCAAATAATTTTAAAATTCTAATATGGCTTTTAAACTAAAACAGCTTAAAACTTAAACAAGACTCGATTAAAACGAAACCAAATTAAGCTTCTTCTTTTTCCCTTCTATTTTCTCTGGAATAGCTTACAAGTTAGCTTGTTTGCAGTTTTGCACTTTCTTTGTTTATAATCATAATGCCTATCATGCTTAGAATAGTTTTACTTGCGGAAAACAAGAGGTGTTTTCCAGAAAAATTTTCCATAGAAGATGGAAAATAAAGTTTTATGTTCAATTGCTACAATTTTCTAAATATTTCTAAAGAAAATAATTTTCTTATTTTTTAAATTTTTAATAGAATTTGAAAACCTAATTTATATTGTTTTCTAATTAAAAAATACGGAGATTTATATAATTCAACCACACTTCTATTCCTAATCAATCACTTTTATTATTTTTTAGTTTTTTTTCAAAGTATTGCAACGTCTCTTTTTATATGAGTTTGAATATATATACATTATTTTATCAATTTTAGTAACAATTGAATTGTTAACAATTATCTATTTTTTAGTAATGAATTTTTATACATAATTTTTTACCTTTTTTTTTAATAAAAAATAATAATAATTGTATATACAAAAAATAACGTTACCATCCCTAACTATTACCTATTTTTTAGCAATGGATTGTATATACAAATTTTTTTTAACGTTAGAATCCCTATTGTTGAGTAACAATATATTTTTTAGCTATTACCTATTTTTTAGCAAATCCATCATCTACTTTCAAAATATTTCCTGTTGTTTTGTTATTTCTAGCGTTTTATTTTACCTAATATATATATAGTAAACTTAATCATATGCAACTCTAATAATATTTGTTTCTCAACCAAAAAAAAAAGACAAAAAAAAATACACTCAATTATTTAAGTAATAATTCATCTACTCATCTTTGTTCTATTCTACATTTTCACTCAAAAGGTATGCTTGGTGTTTTTTACTTCTTTAATTTCAAAAAATTTAGATTTTTTATCAATTTATTTTAAATAAGGTAGCTTATTTTATTTTTTTAATTAATTTATAGGAGACTTTGGTGAACGTGAATTTTTGAAGGGTATTTGAAGATCTTGGATTGGATTGCTCTAAATAAGGTAAGTATTGATTACATATTCTTTCTTAATTTTGTTTTTTTTTTTAAATTATATAATTGTGTTCCTCTTGATCCAATATTACATGAAAATATTTAGAAGAGTCTTTGTTGTTAATATTGAAAAATCATCTGTGATTGTTAATTTGATGCCTTCTGCTCTTTTTTTTTTTTTTTTTTGTATCTTTTTTTTGGCGGGCGGGCTAAAATGCCAAGACCATTGGTTTTTGCTTGAAAGTTGGCACAGCACTTGACATATCAATTTTTAAAAAAATAAAAAATTGTTACTGGAACCATGAATTGGTGAAGTAGAGTTTCAGAGAGTGTTAAAGAACATATGCTAAGCTCAACCTATGAAAGAAGTTGTTAGCCTAGCTTAGTGTGTATTAGTTTAAAGTAAAACTTTAAACGTGCAATTGATTAATTAATATTATTAAAAATTCAGATATCTAGATATGCATTTAGCAATCAAATAATTAATATGGCCATGTCAAATAATTAATTGGTTTCATTTATCATTTATCATTGATGTTTAACTTGAATGAATATATTAATTACGTGACTTCACATGCAATAACAATAACAAATATTAAAATGAAATTGTGTATTTTCCTTTTTTTTTTAACAATATTTTCCAATTGTTTAGATCTATACAAATTCTAGATTTAATAACGTTGATATCATGGGGAGATACAAATCCCTCAAAATGGGTTAGTCATTGTGTTGTCATTTGCATATGTGATTTTTAACTTGTGAGTTACTGTTGAAATAAATAATTTTCATTTATATGAAGAATTTTTAATTTAAATGTGTACTGTTACTTTGTTAAATTTTGACTTTTATTTATTATTTATAATTATTGAATGTTAATTTATAATTAGTATTAAGATGGGGCAAAAATGGAGATGGTGAAGATGCAAAGGAATGATTATATTATAATGAAAATGCATTTTTGGGAATTTTGAATGAAAGAGTTAAGAAAAATTCAAACGGCTCACCTAGTTTTAAACCAGCTAACTGGCAAGAAATTGATGAAGAATTATTTTTAGTAATCGAAGAAAAATACGGTCTAGATAAATTGAAAGGAAAATACAACCGGCTTCGTTAAAACATCGACAATTTTCTGAATTATTAGAACACACTGGTGTTACTTATTATTCAAATTCAAATATCGTGTTTGTACCAAAAGATGTTTGGCAGATTTTCTATCAGGTACGTTGGAACCCGAATTTATTTTTAAAATTTTAAAATATATTTTCGAGACTTGCAGTGTTAATAAATATTTTATTAATACTGAGATTATTATTTTGTGTAATTAAATTTGAATAGTTGGTGATGAGAATTATTTTAATTATTATTTATATAAGAGTCTAAATTTTATTTTAATAAATTGTTAATTAAGTATTATTTTGCATTTTATTGAGTATATTATTTGTATATGTGTATAAAGATTGGTGGTATGTTATTTGTATATGTGTATAAAGATTGGTGGTATGTTATTTGTATATGTGTATAAAGATTGGTGGTAAAGTAATATATTATTATTATTATTATTATTTAAAAAAAAGGATAGCTGCATAAAAAAAAACGTACAGCACAAAAATTTTTTTTCCTTTCTTTCTTTTTTCTTTTCTTATTCTTTCTTCTTCTTTCTTTCTTTCTTCTCTCCTTCCGCCGGACAAACTAGCCACTGCCACCATCTGCTTCTCACCGCTACTGCTAGCCACCGTACATCGCCTCATCGTCGTCTAGCAGCCGCCTTCTCTTCTGTCTTCTTTGGTTTCGGTTCAGTTTGGGCCGGTTTACACTTTTCTTGGCCAACAACTTTTTTGGCATCCCCAGCCGGCAAGCTTGAGTTCTTTAGCTTCCTCATCCTCTGGGCTTCTCAATTCCTTAATTTGCTTAAGGAATTAACTCCGATAAGCCTCTCAAAAATTGATTTTTCAATTATGTGTTCTAGGGTAAAATTGTTGGTTTGAGCTTCAATATGATTTTTTTAGATGTTGGTGCTTTAGGACTATTTGTTGTAGAGGTTATGAGATCTACCGATTGATGATTTTTATTTATTTTTCTGAAATTGTTTTGAAATTTGTACTATTTCCAGTGATCGGAGTTATTGTTCCAGTAACTGTTCCGGTCTCGGAATGAATATATTTTTAATAAATTCTAATAATTATTTTGAGCAAGTTTCATGAAGAAATTTTATTAAAATTATGAATAGAATTTTTATTATAAATTTTTGAATGTTTATGTGAAAATTGAATTTTTGGAAAAATAGTGAATTTTATATTTTAGTTGAAATTATTGTTAATTAATATGTTTTAGACAGTATTTGAGTAATAAATAGTATAAAAATAATTTTTTTAAATTATTTCCTATTTTTAGTTAATTATTACTAATATTCAAAAAATATATGAATAATAAGTTTAATTATTATTTTAAGCTTAATTGAGTTATTTGCTAATTTTATAATGTATTTAAGTAATTTAAATGGTTATTTGCAGTAACTGTTAATTTAATTGTAAGATTTGAATTATATATGTTTATTAACGAAAATTTAAATATAAGCTAGAATTTTACTATTTATTTAAAAATAAATATATTTTACATTTTATTGTGAAAATAATTTGAATAATGATATTTAAATGAGATTTTGTGATTTTTGAAAAATTATATTATTTTTATTGATTATTGTGAATTTGGAACTCGGTCAAAATTATGTGTAGTTTGGGAGTCCGACCCGAGTGTGGTTTTGTGTAAAATATTTTTGATGTGTGTTTTCGCGCAGGGTCGACTCTACTTTTAGTAGAGGATTATCCATTTTACAAGGGAAACTCTGCTGAATTTTTGGTATATTTTTTGTAAAGGGTGACATCGACCTATGTCGTAATTATGAGTCTGTTTAGCATTGTGTCTTAGATCGAGTCAGTTCCTTTGTTCCATGATTTTATTAATTTCAGAGAAATTTCATGAAATTATTTATTTATTTTAAGAGCATATTTTAAATAAATATTATTTATTTTAGAGAACTCCGGAGCACGAGCAGTAGCACAAGGGTAGCAGACAACACGTCGCCCGTCACACTCAACCTGTGAGTTAATTTTATAGAATGTGTGTTGCGTGATTTCAATATATTTTCTAGTAATTAAAAATAAAGCATGTTTAAAAAGAAAAATTATTCGGTATGATTTACTTATTGAATTAATTGTTTATTCATTCATTATTTAATGATTTATTTATTTTAATTAATTAATTATAATCCAAATTTGATTTGGAGATATTGGTAGAACGTGCTACCTAGTGAGTATCAATAGGACCACGTGCGCACGGGTAATAATCTAGTATATGATATATA
>CATIWM010215054.1:0-16750 GCA_949671775.1 Mallotus repandus
AAAAGAAATTAGTCGGTAAAGAAGAAATATTTGCATCAGATACACTAGCATTGTGTCAGGTGGGTCAGTAGGAGGTCGTCCTCAGTTTTTCTTGAACGTCGCATGCTTAGTGAATTTTCATATCTTGTATTAAGGCTAGCGCATTATATATGTATAGAAAAAAAAAGTGTGAATTGCTTGAAGCTGTGTGTTTGTTAGTGTGTGATATGTGTTACATATGTGGAATTGTGGGTTAAAAATTTGATATTAATAAATATGTTATGTGTTAGTCACATGCATACAATGTATGCTTTGCATCCTTAACAAGTGTCACAATAATTTTCTCTGTGTTCTTGAAACTGCACAAGAACTGCCAAGCGAAAGAAATTTTCAAGGTGCAACACTTATATACATTCCAGATGGATGGGATTTCATATATTTGCTAGATTCTACAATTTAACTTGTAGTTGTCGAAGATGACCCTAATGCTCACATTTTATGTTGTTTTACTCTGTAAGATATTCTACTACTTGCTCTCTTCTTTAATTTATTTTAGATGCACAATCATTATTTTTGATTGTTGAGACTATAAGACATTTCTCACATGGGAGTGTATAATATATTTGTGTAATTTGCCTTTCTAAACACTGACTAAAATGAGCTCTTGTTTATCATATTTGATTGGAAAGAAGAACAAAACTAGCAGCATGTTAGAACCTTATGTCCTAATTTTCAAGAATATATTCAAGAGATGATTCCCATTTTTTGGGAGAATTTTTTCAACAACTGTAATAAATTATTGCATAATGGTGAAGCTCTTTTTACAAACTGGAAATCTAAGCTAAAACACTCAAGTGATCGCAGTGTTATTATTATTATTTTTTATACTACAGTCAAATAAGGTATCAATTTCCATTCAAAAATTTTAAACCATAAAAATTCTGAAGATCCATATCAGCTAAAATTAAACTTAAACAGTATGCTAGCTAGAAATAATATAATAAAGATCACGGAACAAATAGTATCCTTAAAGACATGAACAATATCCTCAAAGATATTCCTCAACACTCATAAGCAGAAGCAGGCAAAAATGCTCTTTAAGGTTGAGATTTAGCTAACAGTCCATGGTATCCAAGAAGCTTAGCATTGACACCATATGGCACATTGTGGTTCTCTGACTTTATTACATAATAAGTGTAGTTGAACTAGGCGAAACCTCACTTCCTGAACTTAGCAACCAAGATACTTGAACTTTGGACGGTGGAGAGCCTTTTGAGCATGATGGTTGTTATTGTCGTTGCAACAAACAGAGAGAAGAACCTAAACAATGGCCACTCTAGCTCAAGTACCCTAAGGTTTAGCAAAATCACCCCTCCTACCAATTTAGAGCCTATCAACTCCAGCACATGAAAGCATATTGTTAATATGTAATACATGGAAAGGATGCACCCTAACCCCTAAATGGAAAGCATCTTTTCCTGCATACTTTGCCATGTATTTGTTGCAAGCAATACGAGCAGCCTTAAGAGCTTCACTAGAGACATTCTTCTTCTCCCAGGACACTAAATGCACACAAAAGGAGAACTCATCCACTCCTTTTTGTTTATCCCAACATCATAAATCTTAATCTTAAGGTCAGGCACATCATAACAATATCGTGATTTTGGGTATGGCTTCTTCTTGATTTGGTGGTAACATCTAGTAGGTCTCCTCCCTATGGCGATGGCACCTTTTGTCGATGAGCAGCAAAAACCTAAAAAACTAAAAATTAGAGTGTTATTCTTTGAGGAGTAACTGACACGTCATCAGTCAAGTTGAAGGAGATTGAAGGAGTAACCTACACGTCAACAAAGTCTGTCAATTTTAACAGCTTAGGACTAATGATGCAATTTTTAAAAAGTTAATGAATTTAATTGAAATAATTAAAATTTATAGGACTTAATTAAAAAAATAGTATAACTTTTAGGACTTATGGAGTCATTATTCCAATTAAAAAGGATGCTTATTTTTTATTAATTATGGTTTGATTGTTTGAGAAAGATAATCCCTTAGCAAATTCTATCTATAGCTTCAAACTTGACACAATTTATTTGAACAATGTAATCTTGTTGCAAACTAGCTAACTTGAAAGTTAACTCCCAGATTAATTTAATTTCAAAAAATCAAAAGTCTCTTTTCTCTAAATTTCAACTGTTTCTTTTCTCAATTTTTTTTCTTTTTCTGATTTTCATAAAAAAATTTTGTCCATGATCTATTAGATCGGGGATAATTCATTATTATTTATTTTTATTTAATTTATTTGCATTCAATAAATACAACTTTGATCTTTTTTTTATTAATTTTTTTTTAATATTTTTCTATGAAGTTTCCATCTTTATGAGATTTGGTTGTTTATCCTTTATGGAGTATGATTATTTTCTAATTGTAAAATTTTGTTGATATTTCTATTTGACTCACTTAAAGAACAAAAAGAGTTTACAGATCGTCAATTTGCACAATTTTATCAATGCGATTAAAAAATCGTAATAAAAAATTTGATGACTTAAGTGAGCTTTTATTTTAATACTTTTTAATTATACTATTATTAATATTATTTGTTTGTCATGATGTATTTTTAATTTTTAATTGATGAAGGTTTAATTTTTTCCATAAAATATAACACAAATTATTTTAATTTTTTAAAATTATTCCAATCTTTATGAATTAAGTAAATCAATTTAAAAATATTTTTATTGTTTCAACTTAAAAATATGTGGAATTAATTAATTATATAAATTATTAGAAGATAGAAGGTGATCCCATGATTATGGAAACTTAATATTAAGTTAAAGTAAATAAGTAACAGATTGAATCAGTGATAGTGGAGCATGATGTCACACCCATTAATAATGGTTCAACTATAAGAAACTAAGAAACACCACATCAATAAAGTTTACATGACATTATATATAAATATATATACACACACACACAACTCTTCTCTTCAGGGTTAAATGCCCCTATCTAGCTAAGCTTGGATACCTTCCTTTGTGTTGTTAGTGATGTGGGGAATTTTTTTTCTCCGTGGCATTACATTATTTATTTATTTATTCTACCTGAATCACATCTATTCAAAATTTACCGAATGCGAAATTATAAAAATAATAAAACTTTTACAATAATTATTTTAATATGATTATATATATATATATATTACAATTTAAATTTAAAATATTATTTAAATAAAAATAATTTCTATATATGTGAGTTGTATTAGGTTAATTAATATTTTTTAAGTGGTTTAAGCAAAATAAAGAGGTGGCTTTTGGAAACATCATGTAGCCTTTTCAAAAGAAAACAACAACAATTTTCAAGTGGCAAATTAAACAGCCACCTTCCTTTAGTCAATAAAAGAGCCAATGCTTTTCCTTAAACTATTCATCAACCTATCCCAACCAACCATTTTGGAATAGAATAAAGGGCAAAAATAAAAAGTTGAGGCAGCCAATAGTATGTCCCCAATCTTACCTCATCCTTCATTGGCATTATGTTTGTATTATTGATATAAATATGATTTCCCTTTCAATAATCAAGCATTAGTATGCCATTAGTCTTCATCAGATTACTTGTCATCCATGTTTGCTTGATTATTTTTACATACAAATATGTAGGTTCTTTATACTTTTATTTACTTTGTATTCTTTAAATTACTAGTGGTATGTATCTATCTAGTAAAATATATATTTCCTGTTTGATTTATTTATATAAATTGCAAAAGTTAAATATATAATAATATTTAATTAGGTATTGTGTGTATATATATCAATTTATTTATGTTTCAAAATAAGTAAAATATATTTTTCTATTTGATTAATTACTTTTCATATTGACTGCAAGAATTAAATGAGTAACAATATTTAATCTATGGTGAAGATTTAATAATCTAATAATGTTACTTCCTTTAGATATTAACTGATGAAAAATTCGATCTTTAATTTACACCTTTTTTTTCTCCCTGTTTTAAAAAAACAATACTTAATTTATGGAACAAATAATTTGATCAACTTGGACTAACTTTTTCTAATTAACTTTATAAAGTTAGTTAATCATTTATTTATCAAAATATCAAGAAATGACATCGATCGTTGCATCATGTAGGATTCAATTCGTTCACTTTAAGAAGATTATTACTAAAAATTAAATGCTACAAAATCAAAATGGTAAAGGATGGTGTGCTATGAAGATAAGGATTAGTGACGTTAATCTTTTTTTTTAATTAATTATAGGTTGTTTAATTTGGAAACTTCATTCGTTGTAATGACGTTTGCTTGAATTAGTTGATGCTGCCTATGATTAAAAAAAAATGTTGGAACTTCCCTAACATCAAATCTTCATCAGATTGCGAATGTTGCACGCTTTTGTTTTTTATTTGCCAATTTGTCAACCATATAACACTTCGTACGTTTGTTTATGTTTTGAAAACTACATTACAACTAATTCTATTTTTCAAGAAATATATTTCAAAAGGATATTAAATATATTCACATTTGTGAGAAAGTGTGATAGTCCATTCATTAATATTGGTACCGGTGACGGTTCATTACTTTTAAGGTGAGTGATAAAAGAATAATTATTATACAACTAGTTTTTATGAATTTGTGCAAGTGTGAGCTATCAAATAGAATGATTAAAAAAATAATTAGAATAAAATAATAACTAAATAAATTTAACATAAAAATATATCACATTAATTTTTTTTTTTTTTTTTTTGTTATCATAATTTTTTAGTTATAATTAGATTTGAATTATAATTATTTGATTAGTATTGAAGTATATATAATAGTGTGTTATTTTAAAAATATAATTTTAAGTAATTAGTGTAATTTTTAAATTTTTCAATGGTTTGGAAAAAAAATATTTTGAGTAATTTAAGGTAGAAAGATACGTAATATATAAATAACTTCAGAATTTGAATAGTATTGGAATATATATAATATTGCTTTTAGTTAAAAAATAATAATATTAAATAATTATGGTAAATATTTTATTTTTAATACAATATTAGGATGTTTAATATATTGACACATTAGTTTTTAGAGTGAATACTCAAATATGAAGGTAGACATATGTCAAATTTTTAACTTAATAACTTTAGAGTTCAGTATTTAATATATAAAATATATAGAGTCACAACCTGTTAAACTCCATCGAATTTTATATATATATATATACATATATACTAGTAAACAATCACGTGTTTCACACGTGAATAAAAAATTTATTTGACTTGTAATATATAGTAAATAAACAATTAAATATATTATTATTATTATAAAAATAATAACAATGTTACTTATTTATATAACAATTTGATATTAACTTAGTATAGTTATAATTTATTACAATTTTTATAAATATTTTATTTAAATAATTATATGATATTACTTCAATATTTTTTATAATTATTTTTTCTCAACTCTAGAACTGATTTTATATAAAAAAAATATTATGGTCATAATTAATTAAAACAAATTATATAATTTTTCTATTTTCATAAAATTTATTAATTTTGATTTTAATTATTTTTTAATATAATAAGACTTATAAAATTATGTTATCTAATTTGATTTATATTAGATATACGCGCTATTTTTTATTTATTAGTTTTTAATTTATGAAAATATCTACTTTTAAAATAAAAATATATAATTTTCTTATTTTCATAAAATTTATTAATTATTTACTTATTAAATTTAATATAATAAGACTTATAAAATTATGTTATCTAATTTGATTTATATTTGATAAAATATAAGTAGACCTAATTAAAATAGAAAAATATATATATTTAACAAAATTATCACTACAATTTTAATTAATTTAATTTTGTTGGACATAAAATAGAAATTAACATAATTAAAATATGAAACATACTTTCAATTAAATTAGAACTAGTCATAATTCCACGCAATGCGCGGATTGTGAAATAAAATGATATAAATAATTTGAATAGAATAATAACTAAATAAATTGCATTAATTTTATTTTTTTTTTGTTGCCATAATTTTTTAGCTATAATAAAATTTGTTTTTAGAATTATTAAAATAGTTTTTTTAAATAAAAATTATTAAATTAGTATTGAAATATGTATAATAGTATTTTAGTTAAAAAATAATATTAAGTAATTACTATAATTTTATTAAATTTTTAATGGTTTAGAAAAAATATTTTGAGTGATTTAATTTGAGTAGTATTAAAATATGTATAATAGAGTTTTAGTTAAAAAATAATACTAAATAACTATTAAAAATATTTTATTTTTAATAAAAAATTAGAATTTTCAATAGTTTAACACTTTAGTTTTTTAAGTAAATACTCAACTATGAGATGGACACTTGTTAAATTTTTGGCTTAATGATATTAGAACTCATGATTTAATATATATGTAAAATTATTTTTTTTAAATAAAAATTATTAAATTAGTGTTGAAATATGTATAATAGTGTTTTAGTTAAAAAAATAATATTAAGTAATTACCATAATTTTTTTAATTTTTTAATGGTTTAGAAAAATATTTTGAGTGATTTAATTTGAGTAGTATTAAAATATGTATTATAGTGCTTTAGTTAAAAAATAATACTAAATAACTATTAAAAATGTTTTATTTTTAATAAAAAAAATTAGAATTTTTAATAGTTTAACACATTAGCTTTTTAAGTGAATACTCAAATATGAGGTGGACACTTATCAAATTTTTTGCTTAATGATTTTAGAACTCAGGATTTAATATATATATATAGATTATATGTTAATCAATTTTATTTTTATTAGAGATAAAAAAAAAAAGTTAACCTAATTAGAAAAGAAAATATTTTTTCAATTAAATTATAATTATATTTTAATTAATTTAATTTTGTGAAATATAAAATAAAATTTAACCTAATTAAAATAGGAAATATATTTTTAATTAAAATAGAATTATATATTAATTAATTTAATTTTTATCAAAGATAAAATAGAAGTTAAGCTAATTAGAATAAAAAATATATTTTCAATTAAATAAGAATTATATTTTAATTAATTTAATTTAATTTTTATTAATAAATGACTAAATTATTTAATTTTTGTATAATAATGAGTGAAGACCTTTTATAATTTTGTTTGTCCACCTCCCTTTCGTGTGTGTATAAATATATGTGTGTGTGATAGAAAATTACATATTTGCTAGCAATATTATTTTTCCCTTTTAATTTCCAAAAAAAAAAAGGCATGCTTTTGACTTCATGCAGAATTGTAATAAAATAGGATGGGACAGAGATCCATGAATTTCAGACCTTTATCACTTAGACCCAGTTAAAAATTTCAAGCTCAGTTATTTTAGGTTTCAATTTCAAGATTCCTCAAGCGTTGATCAACAATGATTGTTCACATATGAAAGAGAAAATTATGAAAAATAATTATAAAAAACAGAACTTTTTTTTTTTATATTAGTTTGACATATTTAAAAAAATATCAGAGTTATCCTGAACTTATGGCTAATTAGTAATTATATTTTATTTTTGAAAATTAAATTACTAGTTTAACTTTATAAATTGTATCAATTATATTTAATTTAATTTTAATCATTTAATCATTTTCAAAAATTATTTTTAATTTTTTATAAAATAAATTTGACATTTATTAAATTTTTTTAAGAAATATAATGTATAAAATGCTTTGAGATATTAATTTTACCACTTTTAAAATAAATTCAGAAATTAATTTCTACAATTTTCTATAAAATTTTAACTTTTAATGCATTAATAAAAAAAACTAATAAAAATCAGAACATTAATTATCATATGTATTAAAACTAACAGAATAAAAAAATATAAATTAGGTATTTTTAATGGCCACTTACACTATTAAAGGAGTAAAATTTTAAATTTTTTGTATTTGTAGAAAAATAAAATATTTCTTATATTCTTAATTAATATTTTTAATGTTTCAAATTCTCTCTCTTTTTATCCTTATTATAAATTTTTTAAAATAATACTGATATCAATTGAGAAGTGAATTCTAAGATTTTTAAAATATAAGGCTTTGAGTTAAAGAAATTTCAAATTTATGAAAATATTTAAAAGTCAATTTTTAAATTTATTTCAAGAGTAGGAAGATAAGGATTTGAGAGCTCTCTTACATTTTATTTATTTTTTTAGAAAAATGTTTACTAAGGCACACATATATCAATTTATACAAATAGAATTAAAAAATTTAAAATAATTCTTATTTAATTATAATTTTTAATATGATTGTATTTCTTTATTACAAATAATATATATTAATGGTTATAATAAAATAATGATTAAGTTAAATAATATATATCACTTTTTATAATTAAATAAGTATTAATTTAATAATTTTTAATTAATTAATTATATATATATATATATATATAGAGAGAGAGAGAGAGAGAGAGAGAGAAAGGAACTCACAAAAAAGGAAATGAAACTTTTAATAATATCAATTTATTTTATAGAAATTTAAAAATAATTTTTAAAATACAGTTAAATTTCTAAAATAAAAGATAAATCTTGTTAAAATTAAAAGAGTAAATTAATACGCCAGTGAGAGAGTAGTCAAGTGGTAACTTTTTTTTAAAAGTATCTTGAGGTGTAAAATTTGAATCCTATCATATTAATTTAAAAAGGGAGGACTACTTCTTATTATGCAGTTCATTGATGTCTAGGTCATATGATCTTCCTATTAACCAAAATAAATAAATAAATAAATAAATTGATACAATTTTAAAAGTAATAACTAATAATTGGTTCAAAATTTAGGATACAATTTATCATTTTTATTAGATATTAAATTTTAATTCTTTTTTTAATTTACCAAAAAAAAATTTAATTATTTTCCCCGAATGGTCATAATTTTTGTTAGTTCTATTGCTTAACAGGAAATGAGTAACATACTTATATTTAGATCTCTCTCTCTCTCTCTCCCTCTCCTCTCAGCCTCTCATCATCTTCTTCGTCTGTAGATCTAGTTTTAGAGAGAAAGAGAGGGAGGTTCTTTTTGGCCATTTTTGGCAAAAAAACCTCCTCTCCACATCCTTTTTTGCTTTACTCTACAGATATGAAGTTATTCTTCATATTCTTTACAATCTTTCTTTGTATTTTGGTAGTAGTTATGAATAATTTTTTTAGTAGGAGTTCATTTCTCCTTTTTTTGTTTGAGATATAAATGGGAGCCATATTTCGGGAGTTGTTGGAGTGATTTACTCGATTGCCAAGAAGACTTTCAGACAACTAATATTTTCTTATTGAACGCTACAGCCGAGTTTGCCACATACTTGCAGACAAACTCATGAATCTTGTTTCGATCTAGCCGGTTGGCAAGTTAAGTAGGGTAAATCTATGTTTTTCATAGATTTTAAGTTTCTACTTTGTCCTCTTTTTGGACAATGTAATAGTTTTCCCACCTGTTTTGATGTATATTGTGGGTTTGTTGTATATATGGTTTCAGTTGTTGACCTTCAAGTATTTAGTTATAAGTTCGTAGAAGATTATTATGATTCTATGTTTGTATTTCTCTCTGTAATGACCTTCTTATTTCACAAATGACATATTTTATGACTTTGTTTAAAAAAAAGCGTAATTCATGCCATTATGTAACTACGAGGCTATTATTTTTCATTGGACCAAAATGACATGAGATATGTTGGATCTACTATTCCTATAATAAAAAAACAACTTGAAATAGTTTTACCACCAGTTTAATTTAACTTGCTTTTATAGATATTTTTTAAAAAGGTAATTTATATTTGCCTTTTTTTAACATTGTAATCAAATTCCACCAACATTCTAAATATTCAATTTATCACTTAAAATTTTTAAATTTTTGATATTGATCTCATTAAAATCCTTTTTGCCTTTTTTTAATTTGAGAAATTGTTTGTGCAATAACTTACAACCACATAACATATAAGTTTGACATATTAAACTAATGTGTGTGAGTGTAGATTATTGTATCAGTAATTTTTCATACAGAAAAAAGGTTAAATAAGCTATAGTGAAACTTAAATTAGATTTTAAATGCTTTGAGTTACGAACCAAATATTTAGAATGATATTAAGATATAATCAAAATATTATACATGATAGTGTAAATTTTTTTTTTCATGTATAACTATATTATTTATGCAATTATAAAATGTGCATGCCTAATGATATTAAAATGGACCAAAATGGACAGAAATGAATTCATCACATATTTCAATTAATTTTCTTCAATTTTCATGAAGCATAATTCTTGTTGGTGTCAAATTACACACACATTTAGGATTTAATATTACATGCATTTATACATTTTAATTAGCATTTAGTATCGTAAAGCATATAAAAATAGATAGTTTTATATTTTGTTTTGTTTTTCTAAGAAAAAGAGGTTTTGGTGGTGAATGGTGGCTAAAGTAGCAAAAAAGGGAGTAAAACATAGCAAAGGAGCAAAGTTGGGTTTGTGTAGCGATCGCGGCCTAATCGCAACTAAAGTTACTATTATGATCGCTACAATGCTACGATCATAACAGTAATGGTGCTACAGTAATGTTAGGGATTCAAAGGTCAATTAAGAAGACTATAAAAGAGGGACCAAAAACCTAATTTATAGAGAGAGAGAGAGAACACATTAAAAAGATCAATCGAGAGAGAGAAGAAGGAGGAAGAAGGAGAAAAAGCAAGAAGCTAGAAGAAGAGCCTCCATTAAAGACCCAAAGCTTCCTGATAACAATTTCTCTTCTTTTCTCTTTATTGAATATTATTTTGTTAATTTCTTGGTTGTATTTTGAAGATTGAATGATGGAAGAGAGCCATGTTTGGATAAGTTTATTATTGTTGTTGGAATTTTTGGAAACCCATTTAAATTAATTTCATTTAATATATTTTGTTCTTGTTTATAATTTGCATATTGTGTTTGTTGAGCATGTTGAGTGTTTTATTATAGCCAAATGAAACCTTTGTTTGAATCTATGCATTGTAAAAAGGTGGATTCAATAGACCCATAAATACTTGTTAGATTTATCAATGACTTAAGAAAGCTTGAGTAAATCTAATCCTCTATAAGTTTGATTATTGCCTTACAACTTTGATGTTATCTTATTTTATGGTGATGATTAAAGTTAAGCCATTCTTTGAGATTTAATTGATGCTTGTTTGTGGAGATTAGCATTGCTCGAGAGAGAGTGTTATTTGGTTTATGAAAGCTTAAGGTGTGCATTGAACTTGAATTAATCTATTATTTGACTTAAGATTAATGTGGTGTACAACTTCCCAACAACATATTTTTCCATTGATTCATTTCCTTGTTAATTAGTTAGCTATAGTTTAATTTGCATTTTATTATTTATTAATTAGTTAGTGTTTTTATTATTTTATTAAAATTTCATTTGCAAGCTCTAAACATATTAAACTAAAGCTAATAGGTGCTTAGTCCTCAATCCTCATGGGAATGATACTTTACTCACTACTTTATTACACTTACGGTCATCAACAAGTTTTTGGCACCGTTGCCAGGGCTTGACGGAGCTAACATCATAATTAGTGATAGTTTATTTGGATTAGAGCAATTTTCTTTTTGTGTTATGTTTTTAACTATGTTTTACTTTGTTTTTAGGTACTCATCTTGATTTTTATGTACAACTCTTGAAATGGCTTATCATAAGGAGAGGGAAGAATGGACTCTTTTGGATTATGCTTTACAAGATTTAGAGGGTGATATGGTGACTTCTTCACAAGCATAACTTACTGGTTTATCAAAGTAAATTGGTGATCTAACGCAAAAGGTAATGTTGTCCCTTTCACTCCGAGTGCACTTTGTGAATACTGTCATATGTTTGGACATACTACCTTTGAGTGTGGTTTTAGAAGTAGCAACATGTATGGAGATAGTGTATTGAAGAGTTATAGCTATGGTGGAGGTCCATTCCAACCAAGGCAACCTAACAATCCTTTCTTTAATACTTACAACCAAGGGTGGATGGGTTATCCTGATTTTTTATGGAGCAACAATCGAAATTCTTAAGGATTTTTTAATTAATTCACTCAGCCACCACAACCTAAATTTTAACCATAACCAAGCAATGATAGGTGGATAGCCATGGAGACTAAGATTGACAACTTCTATGATGTTGTAATCTTCAATGATAGACTTACAGCCATAGAGACAAAGTTAGATAAATTTGATGATGTTATAATCTCCAAGATGACCAGCCAAGAAGCTAAGTTTGACCAAATTACTAAGAATCACACTTCTTCCATTTATAATATAGAAGTTTCATTAGGGCAATTGGCTAATGTGGTTGCCAGTAGAACTCAAGGACATTGATCTAGCAACATGGAGGTCAATCTAAAGCAACAAGTGGTGTCCATTACAATAAGGAGTGATAAAGAGCTTCAAGGTCCTAAGAATGTTCCAACAAAGGTTGAGAATGACAAGGAAAGCCAAGAGAAGAAGAGTGAAGAAGCAAGAGAGAATAGAAAAGAAAAGCAAATTGTTATATAACAGAAGTAAATAGAGCAGCCCTCTACCATTTACACATCTAAATATGCTCTGAGACTTGCATTCCCTCTAAGGCAAAGGGTGATGAATGAAGATGAGAAGAGATTGGCAAAATTTCTAAAAACTTTTAAAAAGTTAGAGCCAAAATTATCATTATTCGAAATATTGAATGAGAGGCTTAAGTATGTAAAGTTTCTCAAGGACATCATCACTAATGAAAAGAAGTGGGATGATAATGAAATGGTGACCTTGATTGAGACTTGCAGCTCTATATAAGATAAGGAGTGGAAAAGGGATGAAGTCATTTATAAGTGTGAAAGTGCACAAGAAGCCTCTCTTATCAAACCTGAAATTTTAATAAGGAGTGACAATTTGATTTCCCCATCTATTGAGTAGCCTCCTAGTTTAGAGTTAAAGCCTTTGCCTAGTGACTTGAGGTACACATTCCTAGGAGAGAATAACACTCTACCTATTATCATCTCCAACAAGTTGTCCATCAAACAAGAAATGAGAGTGTGTGAAGTGGTAAGCAAGAGGATTCAAGTAATTGGGTGGCAAAATTCTTACATTGAAGGGTTGAATCACTCAAATGTGGCTTATAAACTTCACTTGGAAGATGGTTATAGAGCTCCAACCAAGAAGGAAAGGTGACCAAATTTCAAGATGAAAGAAATTCTTATTTCTCCTAAGGTATGTAAGGATAACTCTTCTATTATTGATAATGCATTTGAATTATATTTATCTCACCTTGATAGGACACTACAAAGATGTAAGGAGACTAATCTTATTTTACATTAGGAGAATTAGAACATTATGGTGGTAGAAGAATTAGTCTCAAGTCATATGCTTTCAAGCAAAGGGATTGATTTTGATGAAAATAGTTCACAAGCTCATGAGAGTGCCAAGTTTTTCAAGAAGGAAACAAGCAGAATGACCACATCCCTAAAAATATAGTGCAAATTGGAGATGTCATATTTTTTATCAACATAGGGCTAAAGCTACTTCAATATATGTTGAAAGCAAGGTGGAATGGTCCTTTCAAAGACATACAATGGAGGTTTGCTGTAGGAAGCTCCTCCCTAACAACCAAGCATGATATATGTTGTATATGTTTTGCATTTAGGTACCCTACACACAATGAGGACAGTGTGCGATTCAAGCGTTGGAAGAGGAGGGGGGGGGGGGGATCATTTTGTATCATTTGCGTTTTTAGTATATTATATGTATATTTTAGGTATATCATGCATTACATTTTCCATTTGTATAAATTTGGCCCAAATTGTTTACCTTTTTTTTGAAATTTTTATACTCAACGCTTTAATTTTTGTACGACTATCTTAGTGATGAATTTTATATATGTTTGTAGTTTTGTTGAGCCTATGTATCTAATCTTCTTTTAATGGTTAGATGTCTTTTAAACTTGGTTAACATTTTGAGTTGAGAATTTTTTATCTTTTAATCTACTTAATGCATGTTGTTGCTTGCTTGATCATGGGTTTAATTTATTGTTTTGGGATTAGTATTGTGAATGAATTAAACTCCTCTTTAGGGTCGTTTTTAGTTGTATGCGAAAAGAATCATAAAAACACTCTTTTTCATTTCTAAAAAAAGAAAAGAAAAGAAAAAGAATAAAATGTGCTTAGGAGCTCAAATCCCATCTACTCCAATGCTCTTGCATACGAGTATGAGTATTCAAAGAACCCTCTCAAGGTGTTCATGTTGAGTAGTTAAGGAAAGATAGGGAACTACTAAGAGAGGGAAGAAAAAGGACAAAGTAAAAAAGAAAAGAAAATAAAAGGATAGAGTTAATTTCCACATAACAAATTAGAACTACCTTAGATTGGAGTCTTTTTCATTCATGTGTACTTTTCTCAAAACTTTGATTCATTTTTGTGTGATTGTAAGTAGACAACATGCTCTTCACTTGGTAATTATATTTCTCGACTTGATTTGTTATCTTTGTTTTTGAGATTTATAAAGTTACTATTAGGAGAAGATTATGATTTGTGCTTGATGAAATTTTGGATATACACTTTGTTCATTGCTTTGCTAGTGTGTGAAGTGTGTGTTCTTGAGTTTGCTTGAGGATAAGCAAAGATTCAAGTGTAGGGGTATTTGTTGGTGTCAAATTACACATACATTCAGGACTTAATATTGCATGCATTTATAGATTTTAATTAGCATTTAGTACAGTAAAGCATATAAAAATATATGTTTTTCTATTTTGTTGTATTTTTCTAGGGAAAAGAGGTTTTGGAGATGAATGGTGGCCAAAGGAACATAAAAGGGAGCAAAAATAAATTAAGGGAGCATAGTTGGGTTTCTATCACAATCAAGACAGACCCACTATCACGGGTCAATTACAACTAAAGCTATTGTTACAATCGCTACAGTGCCGTGATCGTAACAGTAACGGTGCTACAATGACACTGTTATAGTAATGTTAGGGATTTAAGGGTCAATTAAGAATACTATCAAAGAGGGACCAACAACCTAATTTAGAGAGAGAGAACCCATTAAAAAGATCAATTAAGAGAGAGAATAAGGAGGAAGAAGGAGAAAAAGCAAGAAGCTAGAAGAAGAGCCTCTATTAAAGACCAAAGCTTCTTAATAATAATTTCTCTTCCTTTCTCTTCATTGAATATTATTTCATTAATCTCTTGGTTGTATTTTGAATATTGAATGATGGCTTTAAGAGCCATGTTTGGCTAAGTTTATTATTATTGTTGGGATTTTTGGAAACCTATTTGAATTAAGTGCATTTAATAGATTTTGTTCTTGTTTACAATTTGCAGATTGTGTTTATTGAGCATGTTGAGTGTTTTGTATTATGGCAAAATGCAAACTTTATTTGAATCTATGCATTGAGAAATGGTGGATTTGATAGACCCATAAATACTTGTTAGATTTATCAATGACTTGAGAAAACTTGAGTAGATCTAATCCTCTATAAGTTTGCTTATTGCCTTACAAGTTTAATGGTTTGATATTGTCAACCTTAGCAATAATCAATCTTAATTCTGATCTTAATAAAATTGATTTTTGGGCATTTAATATGTTTGTTTAAGTGTGTATAAGCTAGGACTATCATGCAAATCAAAATGAAGTTGAGCATGCTTTTGGGCTAATTTAACCTTTAAGATTCCAAAAGGATTTTGGAAGTCTTAGACTTTTATAATAAGAAAGTTGTCTTTTTAACATTTGAAGTAGAAATCACAAGCTTTCATAATAGATCTTATTTGTCAAAATCTGAATTCAAATGGGTCTACAAATATTTAGTTAAAATCAGCATATGCAGTTTTAATTCTAATTTGAGCAGCTCATACTATTTCAACAATATCTTGAGCTACAGATGTCTAGTTGAAGTGATTTAAAGTGATATGGAAAGATAATACAAATACATACAACTTTAGTGAAGAAAGATAAGGCTTATTCAATCATATTTAATGGCTAAAAGTCATGATCCCTATTGGGACCAAAATTGCACCAAATTGAAGAAATCTTCCATAACATATCCAGGGCCAATGTCCTGACCGGGACAAGTGTGATCCTAACTGGGATCAATGCTAATTTCAAATATAATTACTATAATGGATATATTTTTTATTATCCCGACCGGGATCAATGTGATCACGACAGGGACCAGAAAAAATACAGGCTAAAAGTCCAAATTTCATTCAAATGAAGTTTGAATTTGTTGGAAACAAAATTATTATTTCTAACAGCTATAATTGAATTTCTCAACTATAAATACAACCTCTGAAGATCATTTAGAGGTTAAGAAACTTGTTTTTCATTTATACATTCTCAAGCATTCAATTAAGCTCAAAATTCTCTTTGATTCATTCTTGTATTTGATAAACTCTTGTAAGAGTTGGCGAGTGATTAGAATAGAAATTCTTGTTCTTCTATTTTCTAGGTATAGAAAAAGGGAAGAGAGGTTCTATTTTAAAGGAATTAGTTTAAGTTTTTATCCATTAAAATAATTAGGAATTTGGTTTTAGTGTAAGCCTTCTAAACACTTGTGAATCGGTTTTTGAGTAAGCCTTGAAAACTCAAGTTGTAAGGTTTGAGTTCAGCCTAAAACTCAAGTTGTAAAAATCAATCTAGGAAAATAGATTGTGGTGATTCAAAATCCTAACTTAGAGATAAGTTAGGTGGAGACGTAGGATTGTTGAGAATCCGAACTCCTTAAATACTTGTGTTCATCATTCTTCCTTCTCAACATTCTTTCACTTTTTTTATTTGTTTTT
>CATIWM010215102.1:0-30858 GCA_949671775.1 Mallotus repandus
CAACATCATTTTGAATATTCAAAGGAAACAATCTATTCTTTGACATTTTTGCTTTGGCTATTAAATCTCCTTTGCTATTTTTTATAAAAAGACAATAATCTTTTGAGAAAAAATCATAGCCCTTTTCTAAGAGTTGACCCATACTCAAAATGTTGCATGTCATATCAGGCACATGATAGACGTCAGAAATTAACTGATGACTACCATCTTTAGCACGAATAAGAATGTTACCTTTTCCTGTTACTGATACTTCTGAATCATCACCAAAGGAAACATTGCCAGCCACTGATTCGTTGAGTTCCACGAACATATTTCTTTTTCCACACAAATGGTTGCTTGCACCAGTATCAAGGTACCAAGTACTTCCTTGATCTTCAACATTGGTTCTGCAAGATAGTAGCACTGTCTTCTCCTCGATCTTTGCTTCTACATAATTGGTATTTTCTTCAACTTTACTGTTGGGAGCTCTACATTGTGATGCAGAATGCCCATAATTCTGACAATTATAACATTGAACTTGGGATTTGTTGTACCTTGAGTTTGGATTGCCTCTCATATGACTTCTTGTAGAACTTTCAGCTTTCTCATAGTTATTGAAGTTATTATTATAAGAACTCCAACCTCGTCTATGGCCACGGCTTCCACCTCGCTCGCGACTTCTGCCTCTGCCTCGGCCACGTTGATTTCTTTCATTGCCTTAGCTTTGATGCATATCCTTGAGCTGTAGTTTGAGGAGTTGCTCAGTGAGTCCTTATTGCTTCTTGTGCTTCTTTTCATAGGCTTGTAATGAGCCTAGAAGTTGCTCAATCTTCATTTCTTCTAAATATTTAGTCTCTTCTATAGTTACAACAATATGCTCAAACTTCGTGTTGAATGAGCAAAGTATCTTTTCCTTTATTCTCACATCTTCTAATTTTTCACCATTTCTTTTTAGTTAATTATAAATAGCCAAAACTCTTGAAAAATAATCAGAAATGGTCTCACCTCCTTTCATGTGCAGAGATTCAAACTCGCCTCCTAAAGTTTGAAGATGCACCTTCTTCACTTTTTCTTCTCCTTAATGTGATGTTTGGAGCTTCTCCCATGTTTATTTAGCTGAAGTTGTATCTGAAATTTTCTTAAAACTGTCATCATCTAGGGCTTGATAAATCAGAAAAAGTGCCTTTTTGTCCTTCTTTCTTGAATCTTTTAAACTATCCTTCTCAGACTGGGATAGTGATGCCTCATTTTATGGTTCACTATAGCCTTTCTCTATGATATGCCAAACATCATGTGCACCAAGGAGAGCCTTCATTTTGATATTCAAATAATCGTAATTATTGTTATTGAGTGTTGGAACTTGGAAGGATGCCACGCTATTTGCCATATTGCTTAATCTAGAAAGAATTTACAAAATTTGACTTCACAAATGGATCCGAAATGCTGAAAAACCTTAAGATGGACTCTGGTAAAAAAGTCAACTTTTGGCCAAAGGTCTCAGCGCCTAGGTCAACGGCTTGGTCAAATGGCCCGGTCAACAGCTCATCAACTCGATCAAACGGATTGACGGCTTGGTCAATAGTTTGATGACTCCACTCCACTTAGCCTCACGATTCAACTTGGCTTAGCTTCAGACTCGGCTTAAACTCAGCGAGTTGAGTGGGTTTTTGGCAGCAATCTTCCGACGGCGATTGGCAGTGCGTCCAACCACTGATTGGGGTGATTCCGGTGGCATTGGATTCATCTTTCCAAGAGCTTTGATTTGGTATACTATATGCCAATATTTGGCTCTGATACCACTTTGTTAAGCACTAAACACTCAAACAATCTTTATTAAATTTCTTCAAATACTCTCACACACTTTCGAGCTTTGCTTCTTTACACTTCTTCTTCTTTCTTTTTCTTTGATGCATAAACCTCTTTGCAAGAGGCTCTATTTATACTACTATAGAATTAATCTAAACCATTCAAATAAACAAATACAATTAAATCCTAACCATACACTTAAAAGTAATACAACTCACACTAACTAATCTTAATATTTTCTCATACCAACTAATAATTTCTCACACCAACTAATAATAATTAACCTTTTTTAGTCCTGACCATAACTTTTCTTCTTTTAATTAGGACCACATATGTGCTATAGTAAAACAAGTTTAGTTATTCAACAATCAGAACATATATAGATAAAGTGAAAGAGATGCTTGCAGAGGGTGTCATTAAGCACCGCAATTTTTGCATTTTTCTCAATTTATTTGAATAAACTAAGAAGAAGAAAAATACCTAATCGAACCTATCTATCGATAGATTTCAATTTTACCACTACCTTTGCTACCATCGATGCCCACATAGAATCTCCGATAAATGGAATAGTTTCTTGACTACTGCCAACGGAAGATTGTGAACTTTCATGAAAAGAGAAAAAAATTTTAGGAATTGAAGGTGAAAACAAAGCTGAAAAAAAAGGGAAGAAAATAAAGGACGCAACACCAAATGACACTTCAGCTACTATGTCTGCTAGAGAAGTGTAACCTCTTTCAGAACCATTAATTTTCAACTACTACTTCATTTTGTAACTGAAAGAAATCAACCGGATATTGAAAGCACCGACCAACAACATCAAAGCAACAATACAAAGCACATATAAAACTTACAAAGGGACACATGGCACTGAAAGCATGATGTGGCAAAATTCATGCATTTGGTTATTAGATATTTTATATAGATGCTACCATTATTTGACTAATTTGAGGTTGTGCCAATTTGATGTTATATCATTATTTGTATCTATGTATGTCTTTTTGAGTGATCCAGTGCTTTTTTCTTTTTCTCAATTAAATAGATTTAAATTTGCCTAGTTAATAAAACTTACATATTTTCAATTGTATATTATTTAAACTTCTATATTTAAACTATGTTTTCCTTGCTCCATGAAATAGAGTTTTATTTTGTTTTTGCTTATAGTGGCAATGGTCACAAACCATATTGTATTTCTAACTTTGTTTTAATTTTTAATAACTTAATTTCTATTTTTATTTTAAGAATATACCACCTCTTAACATTCATACCAGCAACAAGGGCTAATTGTATAAGTGATCACCTAACTCTTAACTATATATATATATATATATATATATATAGGAAAAACACATTATTAAGCCCCTAAATTATGATATTTTATTTTACTAAGCCCTTGAACATTTATTGTGTTTTAAAAGGCCCTCAATCTTTTATTTTTGTTGAGTTTAAGGGCAAAATTGACAGAGTTGTTAACTCTTCACCAGCTTTGTCAAATGGTTAGTACACATCACTCATGTCATTGGTGTCTTCAATCCCACTTCCATGTGGACTTCTCTTCATTGGTGAGGTGGACATAAAAAGAAAAGAGTGGGTTGATTGGGAAAGTGAAAATTAAAAACAGGGTTAATTAGGTTTTAACTTCTTTATTTCCTTCTTTTTAGCGAGCTGAGAGAGAGATGAACATAGCTGAAAGGAAAATGGTCATTGTTCTTCCTTGTTTGAACCCTAGATGTGTCGATGAGATTTAAGAGCTCCAAATCAAACCCAATAAAAGTCATAGAGCTTCTAATCATTCTCATTGAAGAAGTGAAATTGTTCTGAGCCATTGAAGAAAGGACAAATTGCAGCCAAGAACCAGCTAAAACTCACTATTCTTACCATAAAATGAGCTAAAATCCAAAACCAAGAAACATATCAGAGCTAAAAAAACCCTAAACCTAAACTCACTTTTCTACAATATATAGTAAGGGGACCAGCTTCTGAAAGTGACATTGAAGAAGAGACAAAGTTAAAATGTGGTGGACCATGTACTTTTCTGTAAGCTTTATGTTTTTTTTCCCTTAATATGTGTACGTAGTGTCGTTATTTGAGTAAAATATTGGAATTGTTGACTGAATGGTGGCAATTTTTAGAATCTTATCTGAAAGTGGTAGCTTTTTATAGTTAAAGTGTGGTCCTTTGTATAGAAAAAATGGAGATTGCAATAATATATGTATAAAAAAAATTCCTTTTTCATTAAATAGTTCTAACCAACAAAGTACAAAAGTATTTATGCCTCTATAAATTATTTTTTTATTTTGTAACCCTAAGTGCTAGGAGATAGGGACAGTCGTTGTTGCATTGACAATCAACTATACTGGGAAGCTTGAAGGAAAAAATGTAGAGGTATATATGGGTGGGCAAGAAACTGTGGCAGATTTATATTTTAACATTGATTGCCTCTTGTAGGTTAATTTACTTGCATAGGTGGAAAAGCTTGGGTATAGTGACATTGCAGGGATTTATTATAAGTGTGTAGATAGTGGGAAGTTTAAAGAAATTAAAAATGATAATAATGCATTGAGTATAGCATAGAATGTGGTTGATGGTGATGAAATAGAATTATATGTTAAATTTAAAGAACATGAGGGTGCAAGTGAGAGATAAAATATAGAGCAAGTAGAGGTTGATGAGCAGGTTAGTTCAGGTGCAAATATAGAGGGTGCAACTGAGGTTAATGAGCAAGAAGCAAATGTGGTTAAACAATTAAGTGCAGGTGTAAATATGGAGTCATTAAGTCATAAGATAATGAGGAAGCAGCTTTTGAAGTATTAATGATGAAACTCATTAAACCTTTGACGAGCTCTTATTTCCTGTGAACCTCGTGAGTGATAATGAAGATGAAGAGTTACAGGCTGCTAGGGAAAATGTTAGGAAGGATATGGATAGGAGGGCAGTTAGTAAAGGGAACGAAGAAAAAGGGATTGCAGATAGATAAGAGGAGAATGAAGAACCAGCTGAAATAGTTATTGATAAAGAACCAGGTGTTGTTGAAGAAGATCAAATATTAGAGAGTAGTGAAGATGATGAGAGCAGTGCCACCAGCTCACAGTATTTAGACAGTGATGATTTATGGAGTTATTACATTGAGAGTGACAAAGAAGTGGCAGATGATGCACTCAAAAAGCCTAGCTCAAAGATTAAGTTTAATGTCGAAGCCAAGATACCTGCTTTTGCACTTGGAATGATATTTGAAAATGTGCAACAATTCAGGTTTATTGTGGCCAAATACACTATTATGAAAGGTGTTGAGATACATTTTGTTAAGAATGAAAGCAAAAGGGTAAGGGTACGGTGTAAGGACAAGTGTCCATGGACACTTTTTCCTTTAACATATAATTTAAGTGACACTTTCACTGTGAAAACTTACCACAAAAATCATAATTGTGGTAGAGTCAACCGAAACAAGATGGCCACCAGTAACTTCTTGGCAATTCTGTTAAAGGCAAGGATTACCTCTCAGCCAACCATCAAAATCAAGGAGATTAAAGACTTGTGTAAAACATAATTCAAATTGAAGGTGTCCATGACTGCTTGTAAAAATACAAAGAATAAGGTAATAAATGAATTGATGGGTGCTTCAAGCAACAATTTGCTGATTTACCTGACTATGTGGAGGAGGTGAAGCATACAAATCCAGGAACTATATGTGTGGTAAAGTCTTGCAAAGAAAATCCAGATAAGCTAAACTTGTTCTGTTGGTTTTATGTGTTCTTCCAAACTTGTAAGCAAGGATGGGTTGAAGGGTGCAGAAAGATATTAGGAGTTGATGGCAGCTTTTTGAAAGGGATTAGTAAAGGGCAATTGTTGTGTGCAATGGGAAGAGACGGGAATAACCAGATGTTCCCTTTGGCATGGGTAGTAATGCAAGTTGAGAATACATATAATTGGGCTTGGTTTTTAAGGTGTTTAAAATTTGACCTTCTTCTAGGAGACGGAGCTAGTTACACAATCATAAGTGACATACAAAAGGTAACTATTATTAAAAATAGTTGTCTGGTTTGCATTATTATTAAAAAAGATTGTACATAGTTTTTATTTTATGTTTGTATGAATGCAAGGATTGAAAAATGCAATAAAAAAAAGAATTACCAAATATTGATCATCAAATGTGTGCATGTCATATTTATGCTGCTTAGGCCAAGAAATGGAGGGCTGACAAAAGGAAGGCTACTTTTTAGGCATGTGCAAAATCTACACATGTGGTCGAGCTCAAATCAAACCTTGAAGAACTAGAGAATTTGGAGGAGGGGATTGTTGAAGATGTGTTGAAGTATCCTTTGAAAGATTGGACTAAAGCATTTTTCAATACTGACACCAAATGTGATATGGTGGAAAATAATTTGTCCGAAACGTATCATGGATGGATTTTGGATGCAAGAAGCAAGCCTATCATAACGATGTTGGATGATATATGAAGATAAGTGATGAATAGAATTTGGAAAAAAGGGTGTTTGCAAGGACATGGATTTCCAATATTGCTCCACGAGCACTTGAAAAATTGGAGAAAAATAAGGAGCTAGCTTATAAATGGTTTGTTGAGTTCAAGGGAGATGAAGGCTTCGAGGTCACAAGCATTTACAATGCTGCAAATAGGCACACTTACCAGTTAAGGAAGTTGACTTATACATGCAGGGAATGGGACTTGACAGGCATTCCTTGTACACATACTATAAGTGCAATTCACAACATTGACAAAGAGCATGAAGACTTCATTTGTCATTGGTATAGGAAGGAAACTTATTCGCAGTTATATGCTTATACCATGCAGCCTATGAGGGGTAGAGCAGTTTGGTCAAAAGGTGACAACGAGCCAATCTTACCTCTAGCATTTATAAAGCTACCTGGGAGGCCAAAAATCTTGAGGAAAAAAAAATAAAGATGAAGTCAAAAAATCTGGTAAACCATCAAGGCAAGGGAGGATTATTATTAAGTGCCAAGTTTGTAAGAATAGTGGCCATAATGTGAGAACCTGCCCTGAGAGGACTGCTACTACACAAGTCCATTTAATTTTTTATTTTTCAATATATGTCCTGTTGTTCTAAAATTTTTTAAGGTATTTACCTCCATGATCTGTTGTTTGACATGTTCATAAATGGAAGAAAACCAAAGTTGACCAAGTGGACCAAGTAATGATGCATATGCTATTCAAAAGCTAAATAGTTATTAAAAAAATTACCTTGATTGCAATCTAATTTTTTGATATTCAATGTCAGGTTAACACTCAATCAAGTGCAACAGATGGCAAAAGGAAGGCATTATCACTAAATAGGTTAAGGATGAAGGGAAAAAAGAAAGCAAGTAATCCTCAAGTGACAGAAACAGAATTTTTTCAAGACTACATGACCAATATGAAGACCTAGAGCAAGATGAAGGAAGGTAACAACTGAAAACGTATAATAGTTTAATGATTAAAACTTACCATTCTCTCTAATTAATGTTTATTGTTTATAATAATGTAGGAAAAAGTATAACTGAAATTGGTTGCAACAAAGATGAGGGCAACTGTCCATCTAATGTTACTATGAGAAATGCTTGTACAACTGAAGGAGCCACAAGCAATACAAACTGCTCCCCAGGTTTTGAAGCAAGTGAGTTAAGGTGATTTGGTATTTTTTATAGTCCAAAGTGAGCACGTAGTGTTGGAAGGGAGACTTCTGAAAAGGAAACAGATTAGACTTCAAAATCCATACAAAGGTTATTTCAAGCATCAAGTACAATGCCAACATTTGGTGGTCCGATGAATATTGTCAATGAGGGGACCTCAAGGAGAAAGTTACCATCATGGAAGAAGTGTTTCAAACAGATGCAAATACCTTATTGCACTGAGATTTGAGGGTCACTCAAGGGCACCACTGATAGATCATAAAGTGCATTTTCACTTCTTTATAGTTTATAGGACTGCTAAAAACAATTTTTTGGCCTCATTTTGGGATTAGTTGACCTACAAAATGCATGCAAGTTAGTGTCATTTTGCAGTTCAAGTGCCTGCCAGGATTGGTATTGATTTTGGATGGTTAAAACCTATTGTTGACATTAAGCAGTGTATATGTATGTCTTGTAATGACTTATTATATCATCATGACTTCTGTATTGACTTATTATATCCTAATGCATATTGCTTAAAAGCTACCTTATTATAATTCAGGTGATAACCAGTGTTTTATATAATGTTATATTATAGTAAATATGTCTATTTTTTCATTTCAGATTTAGAACAATTTGTACATCATTTCAAAGAAAAATTTTATAATTCATAGTACTTTATTAATGCAAAATGCATAACTTACATCCATCATTATCCAACTAAACTCACAAACACTGAACACCTAACAAACTAAACAAACTTCACTTACATCCACAATTCATATGTTTTCAACCTACTGTCAACCCCTGAACCTACTGTTAATGCACTAACATTAACAAACTCACAAATATAACTACCAACAATTTCCTATATCAAACTAAACAAGCAGTCACCTAAACATCTTCAGCACCAGTAGAGCAACAATAATATAGAATCCAGCTCTATAGAAATCTCTACTACTCCTTGTATTATTAGTAGCTTTAAAGAGTTCTATATTTTATAGTTCAAGCTCATGAACTTCATTCCACAATGACTTCAACTCCCTAAGAAACACCATTGCACTCTGATCCTGATCTGATTTAACTTTCAAATTTGACAAATGTGTGTTTAAAGCTCTAAGTTCATTCACCGTTATCATTGAACACTTGCTCAGTAATTCATCGTGCCACCTAAAAAATTGACAGTGCCCACCCTAAAAATTGAAAAACAATCAACTAATGTTAATCAACACACCTACTACAAATACCAAAATCCAAAGAGTAAAAACATTTAACAGTTGAAAATCTTTACCACATGAGGACACCCCAAAAATTTTCTCCCTAGGTTGGCTTCAGTTCTTGAAATGAGCAAACGAGCACGATGTCCGCAGTTGCAGTGGACAACTGTTTCTTCAAACACTAATTGTACAATTTCTTATGCATTTCTGACTGGATGATTGCTAGATCTTGTGCCTACACTAGAACCGCTTGCCATCCTTATCGATCTCTAGCTAATCCTACTACACCACTTGATGGGTTTCAAGTCTTCTCTCAAAAGCAACACACTAAAGTGCTCAGACTTCAATTTGAAGAACATGGAGTGAGTTTACTAGTACTAAATTTATAACCCTAACAATCAACTTTTCTTTTTATGTCCACCTTACCAATGAAGAGAAGTCCACGTGGAAGTGGGATTGAAGACACCTATGACATGAGTCCACGTGTACTAACCATTTGATGGAGCTGATGAAGAGTTAATAGCTCTGTCAATTTTGTCCTTAAACTCAACAAAAATAAAAGATTGATGGCCTTTTAAAACACAATAAATGTTCAGGGGCTTAGTAAAATAAAATGTCATAATTCAGGGGCTTAATAATGTATTTTTCCTATATATATATACCGGCAACAAGGGCTAATTGTATAAGTGATCACCTAACTCTTAACTTTATATATATATATTAAATTTTTTCGTTTTAGTACTTTAATTTTTATTTTTGTTTCATACAGGATCACCTGCCAAATTTAAATCAGTTTTTTATTATTTATTTTCATTTTTATTAATTTTCTTTATTTATTGCTTTTATTTGTTAATTTATTGATTTTTTGAATCACTGCCACAAATTCATTTATTAGTTACAATATTTTTATGGTCACAAAATTAATTGTTGCAAAAAAATTATATAAGTGACAATAATTTTATGATATATCACAATACTTAATTTATTCATTTATCACTGAATAATATATGGCAATATATTAAATTGTCACAAATATATTAAAATTTTGTGACAATTTATCACGATAATGTCATTAATTATTATTATAAAATTAAAAGTAGAACTTTTTGTGACAATATTTTTAAATGTAATAAAAAATATTTTTGTGACAAGTTTAATTTGTTACATAAAAGACATATTATTTAATATTATCGCTAAAATGTTTAGTTTATAAGTGACAAATTTAATTTGTCACCATTATAAATATAATGGATTTTTTTGTTACAAGTTAAAAGTTGTAATGAATAAATTTTAATATTTGTGTTAATTTAATATTATATTGTCATAAAATATATTCTTTTGTCACTTTTAATTTCCTGTTATTGAATCCCACATTATTAGTAAGTAAACAAGTGGTTCCAACTATTCTCTATAAATTGTTCCAACTAAAAAATTATTATGTTGTTATTTTGTTATGGCAGTTATGATAACTATTAAATTAAAAGTTAAAATTTTATATAAATATTATATGAAAATTGAAAATAGTTAAAATTTAAATGATGTTGATGGTGATAAAATTAAATATAAGAATGATGTGCTTATTAATTTATGATAATAATACATAATTTTTAATTTGAGACAATAAAATATTGTCACTATTAGTATCCTTTGTGACATATAAAATTGTCACTAATATAATCTTGATTAGTTAGTATAATTAATGTGACAATTAATAGTGTCACTATATGTACTTTTTAGAACAATAAATTATATTGTCAAGAAAAATAGTATTATATTTGTGACAATGTAATTTTTATTTGACAATTATAATTTTAAGTATTACAATATATGTTGTTACAAATAATATTTTTTGTGACATTTAATTTATTGTTTAAAATGCCTTAGAGGGGGGGTGAATAAGGCAATCGAATTCAAATCGATAGTAATTGAAATTTAAACAAGAATAGGAAGAATGTTGGGAAGGAAGAATGAAGAACATAATGATTTAAGGAGTTCGGATTCAACAACAATCCTACGTCTCCACCTAACTTATCCCCAAGTTAGGATTTTCAATCACCCACAATCTTATTCGCAAGATTGAGATTACACAAGAGTTTAAGGCTCACTCTTACAACCTTACAAACAAGAGTTTCTAGGCTCACTCTTAAACCAAATCCCAAGTGTTTTAATGGCTAAACACTTAAACCAATTCCTTTAGAAATAAATCTCACTTTCCTTCTAATCTATCCCAAGACTTAGATGAAGTAGAAATTATATTTCTAACACACAACCAACTCTCACAAGAGTTAATGAAACTCAAATGAATAAATTGAAAGTTTGAGAGCTTTGATGAATGCTTAAGAGAGAATGAATAATAAACAAGTTTCTTAGCCTTCAATTGAGCTATTGGAGGTGTTTATATAGATAAACACTCAAAAAAATAGTTGTTGGATGTATCAATTATGTCTCCAACGTCTATAAATGATTTTTGAATATTCTAGGACTTTTTGCAGCTTTAAGGATGCTCACGATTGTGAGGAAGCGGTTATGGCTCGTGAGGAGGAAAGTACTAGCCATTACCTTTGAAATAATTCAAAAATTCCCATTTTTTGTTTTCAGTGGCGTGCTCACGAGCTGCCCACGATCGTGAGCACTCCTCGTGAGCATCACTGCCTAAATCACTTAAAAAGGCAAAAAAAGATGCTACAGGAGGTTGCTGGTGAGACGCTCGAATTAGCCTAAAATTTCTTCATAAAAGTTGTAGATAATTGTCTTATATTTCCATAGAACTTTTAATCATCTCAATTGGACATCTGTGGCTCAAGATATTGCTTAAATACTAAGAGCTGCTCAACTTAAGATGAAAGCTGCATATGCTGACTTTGATTCAAGATTTACATATCCAAATGAACTTGGATTTTGACAAGTAAGCTCAATTCAGAAAGCTTAAGATGTCTACTTCAAATGTTAAGAAGATTACCTCCTCATTTTAGAGCTCTAAGAATGTTAAAATCTTCCTTGAATCTCGGAGGTCAAATTAGCCCAAAAGCATACTTAACTCCATTTTGATTTGCATGATAGTCCTAGCTTATACACACTTAAACAAACATGTTAAATGCTCAAAACTAAGATTGTTAAGATCAAAATCAAGATTGATTATTGCTAAGGTCAACATATACTTTTCCTATTTTCATAAAATTTATTAATTTTGATTTTAATTATTTACTTATTAAATTTAATATAATATGACTTATAAAATTATGTTATCTACTTTGATTTATATTAGATAAAATATAAGTAGACCTAATTAAAATAGAAAAATATATATTTTTAATAAAATTATCACTAAAATTTTAATTAGAATTATAATTTAGTTTATTTTATTTTATTAGAGATAAAATAGAATTTAACCTAATTAAAATAGGAAACATACTTTCAATTAAATTAGAATTATATTTTAGTTAATTTAATTTTTTTGAGAAATAAAATAGAAGTTAACCTAATTAAAATAGAAAACAAACTTTCTATTAAATTAAATTTGTATATCAAAATAAAATTATATTTTATATTTATTAGTAAAAGACAAAAATTATCCAATTTTTATTTAATAATAAGTTAAAAAAAATTTTTAATTTTACTTGTCCTCCACCCTTTTAGTAAATAGTATATAGATATATTCTATATATATAGATAGAGATATATATTATATATATAATTTTTTTTTTTGGGTATATTAAATTCATGGTTATGTTTACAATATGCATTTTAAGTGTTTTACACTAATTGGTTTCCTCTCTTCTAATTGATAAATTTGATGGGTTTTTTGGAATCTTAATCTAGGACATCTGGGGCGGGAGATTTTAGGTGTAACTGCTATCCAGACAATTTTACTGGCCATTGTGACATTGAAATGGACTGGGAATATATGTACTGCATTTGTACGTTTCATATTATATTAAAAAAAAAAGATCAGCTTTCAGCTATCATTCATGCCTATCATATTGGTACAACTTTTAGCCGAAGAAGCTCGTGCTCCTGTAGCTAAATGGTGAAGTTCCAACCCCCATGCAGTGCACCAGTCTCAACATCAATTGTGTCTGGTTTGCAATATGAAAGCAAACGATCATTTTACATTATCAATGCTGTGCTTGTCGATCATTTACATATACTAAATTAATGCTTTAGATTCTGACAAGTCTCACTTATATTTGCAGATGACGAAACCAATCATGCAAGAGTTAAAAAATTTTACTTTAATATATATAGAAGTGTACAAATTTTAACGACTAAACAAACTTGGCCCACTCAGAACCACCCACCATAGCAAGTCCTTCTCCTCCTCCTCCAACCCATTGTCTTGAATCATTTGTACTGTTCATTTTCAGCAATTTTATCTCTGCCCTTTTCTTCATCATTTCTTGGGTCTTCATCTTTATCTCACTCACTAGTTCCCATAACGCATCATTCCTGTTCCGATTCACAAACAACGAACATAACCTTTCTTTGCAACTCTCAAATCTTTTCAGACTACCAAGAAGATGAGTCAACTCACTGTGACTCAAACCCGGAATTCTTTCCCCGAGTTCCATAACTCGGATAAACATTTCACGTTGAGAACACCGATAATCCTGAGAAACCAATCTAACTATCTCATAAATCAAATTATTCCTTTGAAGATTCAAAGATTCAGGAACTTGACTTATTACTTCAACAAAATCCACCAGAACTTCTATTTCTGACAGTAAATCTCTGCTCAACAATGTTAAAACTCTATTTTCCTGATCTTCGTTGTTTATACTATAAGATGAAGAAGAATTCAAATAATGACCCAGAATTCTTGAAACAGTTAAATTTTGTTCTACAATAGTTGCATACCATCTAACCCAAGAAGAGAAATCCAAATCTGATTCATCGCGAAACTTTGATAGGTTAAGAAAATTTCTACCCCCAGAAGATGGGTAAGTAGAGAGCTGATCTCTGAGAAGAAAAGAACCTTTTGTTATAATAATATGCATGGTATAAAGGCATTTTAGGGCAACTGAAGCATGCCCGGTGCTATGTAGTCTATCCATAAGAGCTTCAACGCATGTAGATGCAGCATCATGGCTAGGGGCACGGCTACGGGATAGGATGGCGGCTATACGGTGGTCTGAAGGTGGTGCGGAGGAGTCATGTGTGGTGGCACGGATCACAGCGACGCGGATCCTGGAGTGGCGTTTGGTTGGTAGTGCTGCTTTGATTAGAGAAGTCTTGTCGTTGAGAAAAGCGATTAAGATTCTTAGTTTCTTGCTTTGGCCCATTTGGATTTTGCAAAAGATGAAGAGAAATTTGCAAGAAATCAAAATTGAAAGTTGCTTATATGTATATTTTTATGATCAAAGAAGGCAAAATTAAATAATTCTGTTGTTCCATGTATAATATCATGAAGAAATCATAGTTGCTGCCACGGATTTGACACGCTTTGTTTTACCATTTCTTGCTTCCAGAGTTTTGTCAAATGTCATGCAACAGAAATTTCTTAGAAAATTATTGTTTGCCGGAGGTGTCTCTATTGACTATATTTATTTGAAAGTCTTCGGTGTTAAGGATTCATTGATTAATAAAAGTCTACTTTAACCAAAAAAACCAAACTCTTAACCTTTGTTCGGAGATGCTTCTCAAATAAAAACTCTTCTAAGACTTAAAAATAAAAGGATAAAGGTTTATGTCGGAATCCTTAACGTGAACAAATTGTTACAAACTATCAAATTATTATCATTCATTACTTTTCTATTTATTTTTTAAAAAAAAGCATCATTGGGTCACTATTAAATTATCTATATATCTCTATTCTCTACCATTGCCGCGACATAAATAATTATCATGAAAAACTTTAATTATAAAAATGTAAAAAATATATATTATTTTGCAAACCGCTGTAATATATATTATTTTCCAAAAAGCCAATAGGCTAGGCCACATCTGGCCAAGTGATAAGATTTCAAATCCAACTAAAGAGGAAGAGGTCTTTGTTGGATATCAATTATGGGTATTTTAATTCGATGGCCTGCCTATCTATCCTGCAATAGAAGAAAATCAAAGTTCATATTTTGATTGCTGGAATTTCTCTTCAACGAAAGAGATTATTATTTTTTTTACCCCTTTAGTACATACTAGTTTTTTTCTCACATCCAATGCACTTCGTTGAAATACTTATTAAATGTATAATTTATTTTACTTTTTTATTATAAAATTAAAGATTATTATAATATTAATAATCTTGGTACTTTTACTTCTATCACATCAAAGTTATTAGAATCTTATACACATCTATGTACGGCTGCTTATCTATAATGTGGGTGTGTGAGAGTGATCACCTCAAGTGCCGCGGGTTTTTTTTTTTTTTTTTTAACATTTTTAAAATACAAGTGATTAGCAATGCAATCAATTAAATTTATCACCTAAAAAATAATTTTTGAGAATAATAGAATAGATAGTTTAAAAAAATTATAACTAATAAACATTAAAGCACAACACCCATATTAGATGAAAATTTCTTGGATAAACCTAATTTGCCACTTAAGATTATAAATTTTTTATTATAAATTTGACATATAGCACAATTTCTTAGCATTTATTATGTTTTTAACTTTAAAAGTTAAATATTTAACCATGATTATTTTAACACATTTATGAACTTTTTTTTAAAAAAAAGTTATGAGTTATTTTTTAAAATGTTATATGTTGTGAAACTTTTTTATATAAAACTATGGGTTATTTTATAAAATAACAACAAGTGGTTTAATTTATTAATTTTAAAATTAAATTTAATTAAATTATTTATTTTTGACACATAATTTTAGAAAAAAAAATAAAATTAAAATGCTAACTAATACTACTGTTATTTTGGAAAAAATATTAAAATGTTTTCTGCTATTTTACTTGCCTCGAATCCTCCACTCTCAACTTTGGTGGAGTTTTCATTAATGAAGGCCTTTGATTGATAATATGATTTTCATTTCCCACGCAATTTGTTATAGTTTTCTTTTCAAACCAATCTAAACACATGTATACTAATACTATTGCTTATGAAATACATACTTAATAAATTGAAACTGAAATGTGAATAAAATTTTTGATTTTTAAGCTAAAATAGACAGTAGCTTCTTCATCTACACGGGTGTTTATGTATTAAACTTAATAGTTAAATGTCTAACATAAAAATATATATTTTATTTTTATCGGTAAAATTTTTTTACATTTTATTTATATGTTATATATTCAATTATTCAGTTGCTATCAAATCAATAAGTAAAATCACTTGTTATTAATTTCATGTAAATTAATTAATTTATTAACTCCCTCTTGAACCAATTAATGCTCCCTTTTTTTTGGTTTCTTAATCCTCAGTATTTTTTTTATAAATGAGTAATATTTTTAATATTTAAAAATTATTAAAAAAATTTATGACTAAAAATAGTTTAATTTGATATATTTAATATTTAATATGTCATAAATAATATTTATCAAAATATATCAAAAATAAATAATTTAATTTTAAAATTAATAAATTGAATAACTTGTTATTTTGGAAAATAACCCATAATTTTATATGAAAAAGATTCATAATAGATGATATTTTAAAAAATAACTCATGATCCTTACAAAAAATAGTTCATAAATATGTTAAAATAACCATGGTTAGATGTTTAATTTTTAAAGTTAAAAATATAATAAATACTAACTAATTATGCTATATGTCAAATTTATAGTGGAGAATTTATAATTTTACGTGGCGAACTGAATTCACCTAAAAATTTCACATATCGGATATGGATATTGTTCGTGAACTTTACGTGTGCTTAATTTCAAGCTATAGCCAATGAGGCGTGGCCCTGATGGCTACATGCTGAAACCTTAAAACTTTAGGTTCTAGATTCGATCCTTAGCTTTGCCACGGACTATAATCCTCCTCCCCTCTAACAACTAACAATTAAAATACTAATTCTGGCTTTACCTAGATTTTGTACAAAAAAAAAAAAATTTCAAGCCATAGAGTGGTTAGGATTTTAATTTTAGAGAGTCAGGATTCTCTCTTTAAGAAATTTAATTCTTTAAATTTATTTATATTAAATATTAAATGTGGGTGCGTGCAATGATGCATGTGACTCCATCTAGACCATTATATTAAATAGAAAAAAATATATTATTAAGCTCCTAAATTATAATATTTTATTTTATCAAATTCTTAAATATATATTTATTATATTTTAAAAAGTCCTCAATTTTTTTTATTGATACTTAGTTTAAGGACAAATCTAACGGAACTGTTAAATTTTTGAAAACCACTGTTATTTCAATAGACACGTGAGCAGAGAATGAAGGTGACGTAGCCCACTCCTTGGACTACCCCGCTAAAAAAAATGACTTCTTCCATGCTCACCACCATCCCTCCTCCCACAATTATTGCCAAGCTCCTGTCCCTTCAGCCCCCATCACCACCACCACCACCACCATGTGAAAAGAATTGCCCTCCAATAGCATAAGAGACTTGAACGATGCACCGATGAGCAAGCACCACCACCATGAGCTCCCCAACCACCGTAGATTTCAATAATAATTTTGTGACCAGTGAGTCCAGCATCACCATGTGGGCCACCGATGACAAACCTGCCTGATGGGTTAAGATGGAAGATGGTTTTCTTGTGTCGGTGATGAAGTCAAATTAAGTAGCATGAACACTCAAGTAAAACCTCAAAACTCGATGAAGGCATTCCAAAGCCATGAAGCGGTGATTCTTGTCCTGCACAATCAAAATGTGTACCACCACATAATGCTTGAAAAGAAGGTCCAAAAACCTCAACAAACCAGCAAAATGATACAGCAATGCAGAGGAAGGTGTGGCAATATATTCAAGCATACTAATCTGAATACAGATAGTGGAAAGTGTACTTATAGTTCTGTTCAAGCTCTTGATAGTGTGCTTCCGCTATTTTGATATCAGGGAGCACCTTGTTAGTCATGACACCTTCATAATAAGCCTTGTCCTGAAATTAAAAATTTGAAAAGAAGAAAAGACTTTTTCTGAGCATGCTTGCAGAGACAATAATTTAAAGAAAATTGCAGGGAACCATTAAATACAAGAGATGGAGATAAGATAGATCACCGCTTCTACAAATTGGAGATCCTTTTCAGTGCTTATATGCACAAGCTCTGCGTCTTCACAGGCATTGAGTTCGCCTTTTGCTGACTCTATAATTTTTTCATCAATTAAGGCAAGGAAGAGCTCATAAGTAGAGATACATTTTACTCAACAAAAAATTGCAAAAAGTTATCATACCACATAAATTCTCAAATGACAATTTAAGATCGTTAGCCTTTTCTTCAGCTTCATCCTTTCTGTTTTGAAGAATTCCTCGAGAAATTTCCTTTTCTTGCATTTGCCTTTTGATTTCCTGGAGTACATTGGCAATTTTTTTTAACGAAACATAAAATATACAACTCGTACTGGAAATTGCAAATCTAGGTAACAGAGACAAACTGAAAATTCTTCATGAAGTTCATCAACATTTGACGCAGGTGAAAAGGTAGTTTCAATAGCATATGACTTCTTCAAATCTTGTAGTGCTAGTTTCTTAGATGCCAGCTACAAATGTGTAAAGATAACAAAGAAAATGTGAAAACACAGAAGTAGCATCTAATATATTATATATACATTCGACACATAAAATGAATTAAGAAAGAGATAAAACAGAAAGAAGAATTGACATACAATGCTTGGTTTACTTCTCGAAGAACAGATGTTACTTCAGAAACAAATAGAGCTATAACTAATTTTATTTTGGTAATTTTTGAGCAAGAGCAGTAGAAGATGGGATGAAGAAGAGGGGCACTTGGCTTCTCTCTATTTAGGCCAGTGTAGTCGCATCGCATCCAATCCGTAATTGCCTCTCTGGCTCTGCTTTATCCGCAACCAAAATGTTAGTGGCCGTCTTTTGTTATGCATCATAAAACGAAGAGCAAAATCTACAATGAATAGAGGATGATCGTCTTTTTCACGAGTGAAGAGGAGGGCTGCTAGAAGGAAATTCTTATGGAGCAATGTTTGCAAGGAGGTTGGTTGCTGTGCAACAAGGTGATGATGGGTGTGGATCGTTACATCATCTGAAGAAGAAGAAGAAGAAGAAGAGGAAGAAGGACGAGAGAGAGACACGTTACTAATGAAGAGTTGTCACGTGGACATGAGATTGAAGACACCTCTGTTATAAGTCCACGTGTAATAAGCAATGGACGGAGATTTTGAAGATTTAACAGCTTTGTTGATTTTATCCTTAAACTAAGTAAAAATAAAAGATTAAAGATTTTTTAAAATATAATAAATATTACGGAACTCAATAAAGTAAAATAGTATAATTTAGGGGAATGTGTTTTTTATATTAAATATTTCCATGCCTCATAGATTACGCGATTTTTTTTATTTGACAGGTAAAAACCATTCTATTAATATTGGTACGAGTCAACTGTAAATGGAAACAATCTTCCACTAAAAGCCAATACAGAAACTCTGCCGTCACATATAACGATCCAATTGAAGTCACTATTCCTCACAGATAAAATGAGGCGTGAAATTAGATGCCTAAGAAGCACGGACACAAAAATAAGTACGAGATATGGATATAATATGATACATAAATAGTAATATGGCTCTGTTCAAAAAAGAAAAAATAATACGATAATTTGTAAAATTTAAGAACACAACACGGGTGGATTTTATATATATATATAAAATATGTATTATTTTATATTATATAAAGATAATTTATTAAAAAAATAAAATTAGTGTGATAAAATAGAAATTCTATAAAATTTAAACACTTAATATAATTATTTAATTAATTATCTATTATTGTCATATATAAAATAAATTAAACATAAAAAGTGACCAATTAAATATTAAATTATTAATTAAAATAATTAATGAAATTAAATTATATAAAAAATGAAGTTAAAAAGTGTTATGTCGTATTCTTCACGTGTCCTAGTCGTGTCTTAAAAGTAAAAAAATAATAAAATAATAGGACAGACGTCCAACCATATCGAACACATGTCAGACCGTGTCGAACGCAAGTCGGTGTTCAAAAAATGTCTGATATAAATACTCCACCATATTTGAAGTATTGGTGTTTCATAGGATGCTGCTAACATTTTAGTTTCCAAAAATGATTCTTATCGTGAGTGGCTATGCCTGTAGTGACGTCGCTAGCTACACACAACTTTCACCTTTTCACCTTTGAATTTTTTTTTTCAAATTACATTATTAAAAGAATTAAAAATATAAAAATTATTTACAAGTTATATGTGTTGTATTATTTCAATGCACTTTAGATTTTAAATTTTAAAAAATAAAAATATTAAAAATATTCTTTAATTTTTATTATTGTAATTATAAATAAAAGTGAAGGATACAAAAAAAAAATCGTACCTCATGACACACTGTAAATATCACAAGAAGTGACATGTATAAGCATCTTTTATTTTTTTATAAAATATATTCAATTTATGACTGTTAGATATCAATTTAAAAAAAATATTAGAAACATTAAATGCTAAAAATTATTACAAATGCATTTGAGGACAAAATTTTTTTTGCCAAAATATATTTAACTGGTGGTTAGGGGTGTAACCAAATTAAATAGTTTGTGATTCGTTCGGAGTTCGATTTGAAAAAAGTTCGTTCGAGTTCGTTTGTTAAGCTAAACGAGTCAAGCCCAAACTTCATTTTGAGACTTGTAAGATAAACGAACCGAGTCCGAGTTTTCCTAAGTTCAACTCGTTAAAGCTTGCGAACAGACTCATTTGTGCGCTCCCGAGCCAACCCGTGAACAGACTTGTTTATAAACGCACAAACAGTATCGCTATATTAGATAGTAATATTATATAGGTATAATTTAATTAAAATATTAATATTCAATAAATATCATTTAATTTTGTAAGTCAATATTATGTAATACTAATTTTATATTAAGTAAAGATAATATTAATTAAATTAGTAGTTATTAATATAAAATATTACATATAACAATATTATGTATTCATGATAATATTATATATATTTTTATGTGTAAATTAACATTAATATTATAATAAGTAAATATTATACAATACTAATTAAATATTTAGCAAACAATAAATTTGTTCGATAAATAAAAAATTTAGTGGTATTTATATTTTAAAGTAATATATAAGTATTAATATTAAATAATACAAATCTAAAGTGATAGATAAATATAATTTGAATTATAAATTATAATTTAATTTATATTATATTATTGCAAAACTACAAAGTTTACATAGTTTTAAATCAAAACTACATATTTTTTAATTTTGATGTAAACATAAATAATTTTCTTAACCTAATTCTCTAATTTATAAACTATATAGTTTTACAATTAACTTTAAATGAAATAACATAACATCTCAATAATAAATAATAAATTTTCAATATAAAAATAATATTAAGTAATATTCGTATTTGAAATCAAAACTACATAATTTTAATGTTATAAGTAATTTTAATATTACAAAAATATGTAATTTGATGTTATAAAATAATATAATATCTAATTATAAAAATACGTTGTTAAGCTCGCCTAGCTTGCAAGTTTGGTTTGGACTTGTCGAGCTGGTAAAAACCAAACTCAACTGTCGCTCACAATTAATTATTTAATATTGGAGCGTGAATTCAATTTAAAGGATTAATTTAATGATGCCCATTTTGTTATCGAACCATTAATTTACATTGTTCATCGACAATAACATAAATAATATTGATGACAATTCTTTTAACATAAAACAAGTCGGAATTATTCTCCAATTATCACACAATAAATTATTAATAGAGTTCATAAAAAAAAATTATCTATCAATCATATATCCGAATATGATCTAAGCAAGATTTTCCCTTAAGTTGATTGCTTTGTTGAAGCTCCAAGTACTCCCTGAACTTGATTCCAAGATATGCTGGAGGACCAGCCAGTTCTTGTGCAGGACTTACAATGGTCTCAAGTGGCGGACCGTGTGCTGTTCCTATGGAAATTCTTGTTGCTTTGCTGTTCACCACCGCTCGATGCACCACACTCTTGTACTTGCCATTAGTAAGTATCTGCATTACGGGAATTACAATTATTTTCCAAGTTTACTAGCTACATGATTATTTAACGTTCTATGGAATTCAATTATTGAAAACTGATTATTTCCATTAAGGATGATAATTGACAGCCCGAAGATAAGACTTTGGATCTCAACGTTTATGGACCTATTAAGTAAAGCTTTTTGCAACCATGATGGTGACAATGATTGATTATTTCTGTCAACATATGACAATGGTACATTTAGATCATCTCTATATATTCCAGGGTTGTCTGGTCCGTGAATATTTCGAGAAAATAGAAATTTTTTTTATTAACTCAACAAAACTATCTCAAAACATCTAAAAATGACAAACAATCACTGTCTAGGAAAAAACCCTAGCTGAAAATTGTAAAAATCCAAAAAAAACCTTGAAAATAAACATAAAAAAACAAACTCAAATTTAAGGCCCTAAACAAATGGATTTTGGGACTGAAGCTGTTGTGTTATGGCTGTAGCGGTAACACCACTCATAGGTCTCTTAGTCAGCTTCGTTTTAATATATTATGGGCTTTGCAGTTCAACCGGACCTAAAAGTTAAAGCCTTCAACTAGTATCAGCAATAGGGTAGGCTCCGTTTAGAGATAGAGAGTTCAGATCCCCCTCATCCTCCCCCTCTCCGGTTAAAAAAAAAACATTTAAATCATACACTTGTGATTTATTTTAACCTTCATCATTATGTAAATTAGAGTTTAATCTTGTAGAGTTAATTAGTTATAGAACACATTAGCTAGCTATGTGCATATTATATGTATATATTACCTCCATATGATCGCCGGTATTGACAAGAAAAGAGTAGGGTAAAGGAGTGATAGGAACCCAATTTCCATTGTGCAAAACTTGAAGTCCTCCAAGGTCATTCTGGATGAGCAGAGTGATGAGGCCATAATCAGAATGAGGAGGCAGTCCCATTGCAATATCTGGCTGTGGGCATGGTGGGTAAAGATTTGCAACCAGCATCTGTGATCCCATCTCAACATTCATTTTCTTTGTTATGTAGTTCTCTTCCAGTCCTAAGCTTCTTGAAATCCCCTTAAGCAGCTCATTTGCTACTTCTCTAGTTGTTCGTGCATATTCCTCAAGAACTTTGCTGTATGCAAAGTGAAGATATTTTGTATATGTATAAAAAGATATATAAAGTGTAGACTTTTCACAAGATAATGATTGTCTCTTCAAGGCTTTACAAGTTTCTATATCATTCTGCACAAATTAAAAAGCGGGCTCTCTGAAATTTGATAAAATGAAAGTTGCTTGCCTGGCCATAAAATGCCAATGTTACAGTAGTTTAGAGAAATTAATGATACAATAACCCCACAAGACTTTCCTGTCATTCTTTGCAAAAAAAAAAAAAGTTTGTGGTGCTTTTGATTTGGTTTTGGTTATAGTAAATTGGAGAAATTAATGATACAATAACCCCACAAGATTTTCATGCCATTCTTTTTTTTAAAAAAAAAGAAAGTTTGTGATGCTTTTGATTTGGTTTTGGGTTTGTGACATTATTTTCAACACACTCCAGAAGATCTCCCGAGTTCTGAAACCCCTTGTTGATAGCCATAAGCTTGTTGCTGTCAAATTGTTTCTTTTGTGTCCTTTAACTTAACAAAAAAATAACTGATAAAACTTGTATCTTATATTCCTTTCTTTGTAAATAAAAATATGAACTAAGAATTTTCTGATGAATTGCTTAAATCTCTTCAAATTAATCTTGTGAAAAAAAAAATCAGCAAATTTTATTTATAAGAAAAATTACTCTTTAATTTTCGATATTTTTATGCTTTGAAAATTTAATTAAAAAAACTGATAAAAGTTGAATTTTTTTTTTCAAGATACGAAACGAGACTGATGATGGAATGGACTAATCTAGGAGAGAGAGAGATGAGGATAGGCACCTGAAACCAGCAGGCTTTTGAGGAGAGACAAAATGGGGATGAACAAGGATCTTAAGATAATCCCTCCATAACAAAGTCTTGTCAACTGATAAGTTGAAGCTTGTACCACATCTTATGGGATCAATGGGTTTCTTTCCAGCATACTCTTTCTTTTCTTCCTCCCTTAGGTTAAAGAAACTTTCAACTGCTTCTATCATATTATCTCTTACTTCCTTGTGTACTCCATGATTGATCACCTTCATACATACATATAATTCACCAGTATCGTGTATAAGTGCATTAATTAACAGTACGTTCACCAGTTTAGCAACGAAATCCGTAACAAATATATTTTTCGTTGCAATTTTGCTCGTAACGGAATTAAAAACCAGACATGCATATTCAGATGAACACAAACATATATGTAATTCTTACCATAAAGAATCCCCATTCCTGACAGGCATTGCCGAGGTCTCTGATAACCTTGGAACGTTCCTGAGGAGTACCGGAAGTGAGAAGGGAAAAGTCTATGATCGGAATTGACGACTCTTCATCAAAGGATATGCATTCATTAGGATTTCTTTCGTATGCATAATTCGAGGGAACATGTTTGAGACAACCTGAGTCGACTAGCCCTTTAACACTGAACATTTTTGGAACTCTAGTTAACGGACAAAATGTTTCTTTGTTACTGGTATGTACTGAGCTACTGAGCTGGAGAGTGATCATCTTATACATATATATAGTGGAAAGTGGAAAGGTGGGTTGCTCCTATCTTCAAAATAGTGGCTGTGATTGACCAAAAAAGAAAGCTTGCTTGCTTAAATTAATTGGTTGAGCTTACGCGAGTAGTTTTCCACTGTGAACATGTGGTTTAAAATCATTCATTTTTGTTGAGTTGAATTTGATTAATTAAAGTTAAGTGTATTTTAAATACTGTTATTTCAGATAAAAAAACTTATTAATTTCAAAAATATAAGTGGCACTTGTAGCACTATTTCTTGTCAGAAGAAAAAATATTGAGAAATTTTTTTTTTTGCATTTAATATAATTTAAAATTTGAATTATGTTTCTAAAATAATTTATCATTAGCACTAAAAAACTTAGACACTTACTGCAATGACATTTATTGACACTAAAGATAAATTTTTTTTGTTAAAATTGCATGTACAGTCCATATATAAGGACATGTAAATGAAAAGAAAAGGTGTAAAAGAAATTTTACTTTTCATGAATATTGATATTAATTAGTTTTGTGTATTTATATTTGTGACATATATGATATATCAATAGCTTAAATTAATTTTGTTAGGCAGTATTAATTTTGTCTATTTTAATTTTAATTTTTTCTCTAGTTAGATTTTAGTTTAATTCCCCAATGTCAATTTTAATTTCAATTAGTTAAAAAAATTTGCATTTATATTTCTAAATACAAAATTTGGAATGCAAATAAAAATAAATAAAAGAAACTATTATTATTTTTGTGAAATCTTTTTCAATCAATTTAATTTTAATAAATAAATAATATTTTGTCAAAGGCAATAGCGGTTGAACATCAACATAGCTATTTACGGCACGACTTAATTGCTGAAAACGTGAATCACGAATGATAAAATAAATAATATTACACTTTTGAAAAAGTACCTTGATTGCTGGATGCTGTAACAACGCCGGCAAATCCAGTGGACAATATTGCAAACACGTGACCAGTGGTTGATAAGACATCTACCAATGATCATTCTTGACAGAATACGAGGTTTGAACTTCCCTCGAAACGTGAAATGCATTTAAATGTGTATTTAACTGGTCATTTCGTTTTTATTAATTAGCATGTTTTTTTATTTATTAACTTTCAATTTTTAGATTTCATATCAAGCTAATCTCAATAGTTATTGATTGTGTTTTATTTATTATTTTTAATATAATATCTATAATATTCAAAAATTATAATAGCCCTGGCTATTTCTTAAGTTCGAGTTAAGTGTAATCACAAAAAAAATAAAATTCTTCTAATTTTTACTTTTTTTATATACAAAATTCGAATCCAAACTTAATTTAAAGAAATTAAAACTTTTTGCCGCTTAAATTTTAGTTATGTTTTAGTTGACAATAAAATAGTTTGTATCAACATTGGATAAACAAACTAGATTCAATAAAATTTAAACTAAAAGAGCAACCGAATAAACACTTTTGACCGATCAATACACAAATATCATAAAAGTAAATTTTTTTTTTTAACAATTGATAGGTCAAAAGAAAAAGATATCGAATTTATAATATCATCTTATAATGTCAATCATCTGAGTCATTAAGTTATAAAAAAAAAGACATCACAAAACTAAAATTTTAGATGTGAAAAAATCTGACATTAAAAACAAATTAAAATTAGAAAAATAACATAAATTTATATTATTTACAAACAAAAGTTTTTTAAGAACATAAGACTAAAAGAATTGCTTTATTAGAGATTTTTTACAGATAGGGTGAGTGAAAATTTTGCTCTAAACGTACTTATCATTTAATTAATTTAATAGAAAATGACGGAGATATATATCATATGATAATTAAGAAAATGCATACACGCATATATAGTACCATTCCTTACTCTTGATTTCAGATTCATGTCTTTTTTCAAAAAAACAAAAAAATCAGCCTCATGTCTGCATATATAACTCGAGAACCACACAGCATTTCAACAGTTAAGTGAACTGAAATGTATGATGTGGAGAGTGGGCATGCCGAGTTGATCCTTCTGTAATATCTTAGCAATCTATATTGAGACTCAAAAAAATCTAGGAAAAATTATAAATTTGGTATCTCAATTTTTTTTATTTTTTTATTTTAGTATTTTTATTTTTTTTTTTTATATAATTAAGTATCTGTACTTTAGAAAAACATATCAATATAGTGTCTCCGGCCGATTTAATGTTAACTGAGTGCTCAGTCAGATCAAACGGGATCCACTTTTATCTCAGTAATTAACCATATCATTTGTCACAAGTGTTGCATTATTTAAAGGACAAAATTACCCTTATTCAGTCACATTCACTGTCTATGACGGAAATTAATGTTGAAATTATTTTGTCAATTTATAATCTTTAATAAGGTTAATTTTGTCATTTAAATAATATAATACATGTGGCACATGACATGACTAATAACTAGGATAAAAGTGAGTCATATTTGATCTGACTCGGCACTCGGTCAACATTAAATCTGCTAGAGACACTACATTGATATGTTTTTTTAAAGTTCAGACATTTGATTGAAAAAAAAAATTAGACATTCAAATAAAAAAAAACACAAAAGTTGAGACACCAAATTTATAATTTTTTCTAAAATCTATTGCTAGTGGTGCATAAAAAAATATTCAAAAATAAAATAAAAGGGAAATATAATAGGATTGAGTATGAGACCACTTCTATGCAATATATATCTACTACAGTGAATAAATAATTAATTGTATTTAATTATTTTACAATTAATGAACATATATTTTAATTACTTCATATTATTTATTTAAGTAATGCAATTAAACTTTTTTTTTTCTATTTTTGACTAATATTGATGTTGGGATCAAATGCATTTTCGACTTGTTTTGTTATTAAGGAATGGAATTAGTAATAGTTTCCTGTGAATAAAATTATTGGAATAGAAAATGAATATATATTCTAAAATTTGTGCTATATATATATATATTCTAAAATTATTTTTCTAAATCCAATTAGGGGGTCATATTTAATCGATAAAAATTGAGATTAAGTTAAATTTTAGAGATGTCTAGTCCACTTAAAACGGATAGTTTATCATACTATCACAGGGCTAAGACATTGATAAAAGTTATAGGTTCAATTCTCCTTTCTCCCGTGATTTCTCTTCAAAAGTCCATATAAGAACCATACTCAAAAATAATAATAATAATAAATTTTAGAGATTCATATTTCAACTTATTATAATTAGATATACAAAATCTATATATCATTGACTAAATTTAATACAAAATCTACGTAACATAGATCGTGTGCTAGGATACATTCACGGGTCTCTTTTAATTTCTTTTATTATCTAATTGAAGTTTTAATGGGTTCTCCACGTGAAACCACGTAGTTTTGAATTGGAATTGCTTTACCAATGAATTCCATGGTTGAAAATGCAAAGGTTTGCTGCTGGTAGTTAGCATTGACATAGAATGCAATAAGATTAAAAAAATCTTCAGTTTAGCTCAATTATTGAGCATGCTTAATTATTACATTATTGATAAAAATGGGTCGACTTCTCAGTGGCAAGGAACAGAAAAATATTTCTTTTTGTTTTTATATGACCACTCAGTCAGGTCATAAATAATTGAATTACTTGTCAAACCGGGGAAAACAAATAGGGTATCATGTGTTAACTAGCTATAGTATGAATATTATAAATCAATAAAACTCCAACTATTCTAATGAAGTTGAACCTACGTCTAAGTACTGGTCTTTTCTGGGTTGAATTCTCCACGCGAATTATCAGATTTAATGTATATTCTTCGTGTTTTAGTGCAAGCAGCTACAGAGTTTGCTGTGACTTTTTACTCCACAAGGGTTGGAGTCGCTTTCTAAATATAGGTTCCTTGTTTTTGGACAAAAATAATTTCAGTGTTGCCGTTCGGTAGAGGGAGTCTGCTTAGAGTTGTTCATGTCTAAAAAGTCCGTTTAATTTACCTTCTTCATCGACCGTTTCTTCAAACTACGAAAGGGTCCATTTATTATATCTGTTGGTTTGCTCAAAACGTAACCATATTTAAATTTTCATAGTCAAACGTATTAAAGTGCGATTAATCCACTTATTTCTTTTTTTGAATATGGCCCTATTAATATTCCATAAGTAATCCAAGTGACAAAAAGTGTGAACATGTAGAGATCAGAATTTAAATCTGCTTCCCCTTATAACTATGAAAAAAAAAATGTGGCCCTATCAACTCAAATATCCCCTCCCTCAAATCCTTTAAAGCCAAGTGTCATTAACCTTACTTCCGAAATATATACATATATATCCATAATTTTTTCAATTTGATATTTTCTTTAGTTTACTCACTTAACTTAAGAATAGCTATTTTAACATTTCAATTTACTACAACTTATAAATAACCTTTAATTTTTTCAGTATAGATGTGTGAATATATAGCTATATTTCACTTTATAATATATTATTTAACACTTCATACTATATTTAAAAATATTAATGAATATTATTTTACCAAGTTAAATAAATTAATTAATAAAAGGGTAAATGACAAAAAATTCACAATTTTTAGTATTTTTACAATTTTGACATATTTTTTTTGGTAATATCATTCACCAACTTTTAAATTTTTGCAATTCAATACACTAGTTGAAAATCTGGTGAAATTTTGTTGACGTGGATACCAGAAAAATCTAAGTCGATCCACATAAATGCTACGTCAAAACGAACCGTTTTAACTATTTGCAAAAAATACATGACCTTTGGCATTTTTTATAATTTAAACACGACCTATTGATTTTGACAAATTAATACATAACTTTTTATTTTTTATTTAATTTATATTTTTCAATTGATGCATGTAAAGTAAATATTTAAATAATAAAAAGTTAAAATTTATTTTTCTAACTAAATAAAATATAAATTTAATTGCTTATTTTTATGCAATGAACATTTAATTTATTCATTCAAATTGATATGTATTTAGTTATTTTAGATTAAATTGTTATTTTATAATTTTTAAATTATTAAAATATTTAATTTAATCAAATTGTATTTTATTATTTAAATGGACTTACATATTAAATAAATTTTATAATCAAATTATACATAAAATAATTAATAATTAATAATAAGATATCAAATTATACTCAAAAGAAATCAAATATCAATATTATTAATAGATCCATAACCTCAGTTTCATAGTTTATATATATATATAGATTTTTAAACAATTTAAATTTAAATTTTTTTATAATAAGAAAAAGTTTGGTTAATTATTAAATTTGTGGGGAAGATTACATGACCCACAAACACCACATAATATGATTTTATTTGAGCGTGCACGATACCACCAATGTACATATACTGTCAAAGGTTCATTGTCAATATATCATATTTAATGGCCTACGTAGGCACATTCTTTTCATATGCATACAATTACTTACTATTTTCAACAATTATAAGAATAAATTAATAAAAAAATAATTATAAGAATTTTTATTTATTTTGATCAGTCGAACAAATTTCATTAATATATATTTTTTTCAGTTTACAAACTCCTTATCAATTGTAGCAATAGATGTTGGTTACATAGGCATATTTCATCTCCATAATTTAATAAAAAACAGGGTGAAAGCCAACCAACTCGATCGGAGGATTAATAATCTTGGAAACAAAAAGTGAAGAGCATTTTCCAAGCTTTAGCTGTAGCATGAACTAGCTTCTATATACAGCAACCTACAATACAAAAATTATGACACATTAATGTTTTTTTTTTTTTCCTTTTGTAAAGTTTGAGGTGACATAGTCAAGAGTCAAGACCAACGAAAATGCTTCAATAGTTTTGTGTTGCCACCAACATATGTATGGTCATGGCACATTGTCTTAACCATAGTTTTATGTCTGCCATATATATACACACTTGACTTTGTAATGGAAAATTCTTTGTCCAATGACCATGTGTTCAATGAGATATAAACGTCTAAATTAAGGAAAACCCACAAATAAAAGGAAACATTCAAAGGCTGATATGAGACATACATTTTAGGGTGCATTTAAATTGAAATTAAAAAAAAATTTAATAGATATAAATATAATTATTATAAGAGTAATAATTATATATGTAATAGTTAAATTGATAACTCTATTTAGTAAATAAAGGTAATAAACAAATTGTTAATGTGAAATTATTTTAAAAATCTGTTAATATAATTAATAATATATATATATATTGTTAAATTTTTATAAGAAATAAAAATTAATTTTAAAATATCATCTAACTAAAAAATAAATTATTAGAAAAAAAATTATGTAGGTAAAAAATATATAATATATATTTATACATCCATATATATACAAAAAATATTGGTATAATTTTATGCAATATAATTAATAAAAAAATTAAATTAAAAATTAAAATTAACTATAACAATTAGTTTACATATCACGGATAAACATATACTGATTGTTGATATGATTTTTATATACTGATTATTAATATA
>CATIWM010215152.1:0-13463 GCA_949671775.1 Mallotus repandus
CCGTATCCAGAACTCCTGGTTGTGGTGCTAGCTTGTATTAGAGAATCGAGTTACCACCACTTTTGATTTGTCTCAGTTATTACCCTGGGTGGTGACTCCTCATCTCCACGCCATGTCTTTGTGACAGTGGTTAGTGTGTTCCCTAGGGCCCTGAGTTCAAACAGTGTCGCGGCTGCAATAAACTTGAGCGCGCGCTAAACCCCGCCGTCTACACTAGCATCTTGCCTGAAGTTGCCCCAAATACGCACTTCTTGGGATTAAGCATGAGGCTATACTTTTCAACCCTTCTGAGGAATTACTCGATAGTAGCTGGGTGCTCTTCTCTAGTTTCTAACTTAACCATCATGTCATCTACGTACACTTCAACCTCTTTGTGTATCATGTCGTGAAACATAGTTGTTGCCATTCTTTGGTAGGTTGCACCTGCATTTTTCAAGCCAAAGGGCATTACCCTGTAACCGTAAGTACCCCATTATGTTATAAAAGATGTCTTTGCATTGTCAATGATGGCCATAAAAATATGATTGTATCCAAAAAATCCATCCATGAAGGAATACATTGCACAAGAGGCAGTGTTGTCTATCAACACATCTATGTGAGGCAAAGGGAAGTCTTTCTTTGGACATGCTTTGTTTAGATCTCTGTAGTCAACACAAATTCTAACCCTTCCGTCTTTCTTTGGTACTGGCACAATGTTTGCTAACCACTTCAGATAATCTACCACCTCTAGGAACTTAGCCTTGATCTGCTTTTTAATGTCTTCTTTTACTAATTGGGCCCATTCTAGTTTGAGTCTTCTCATCTTCTGTTTTACTGGTTTACACCCTTCTTTGGTGGGAATGCAGTGCTGAGCAATGTCTCTGTCGATGTCGGGCATGTCTTCCTATGTCCAGGCAAATACTTTTGAATGTTTTATTAATATTTTTTCAATTTCTCTCCTCTCCTTAGGGGTAACGTCTTTCAAAATATGCAAAATGCGTGGTTCATTTTCTGTACCAATATTAAATGGTTCAGTACATATGGAATGAATGTCAAATATGCAAGCATTTTGGTCAATGCAAAGCACACTACAATCAAAAAGGACATCAAACAAGTAAGCAAAATTTGATAAAAAAGTACAGAGATCATCTTCAGTAACAGTGTCTTCAAATAGAATATCATCAATGCTTGATTCGAGGATGGCAGCAACGTCCTCACAGTTGAGGGTCTCAGTCTTGGATTATAATCTTAGACTCTTCATTAGTTCCTCAATATCAGTCTCAGTGATATCTTCTAGCAATGGCAGGCATTTTCCTTTAGCAAAGTCAATAACATCTTTGAAGATTTCGAAACCAGGTTTCCCAACCCTTCCTTTTCTCACTTCTCGGTCTGTCCTTGGTAGACCTCAATTGAGCCTTCTAGAATAAAAGAGGTGGACTTCTTAGTTCCAGTGTCCTTTTTAAGATCATACCCTAGACCATGTATGCTTATTTATACTCGAAAGTTAGGGAATTCTGTGACTCCAATTTACCTTCCACCTAATCTAGTTCCTGGCAGGTATTGCATCTTTTTCATCATTGCAACAACCTTAGGGTCGACCCAATCTTCTTGGATTGTAGAGATCTGGAAGCCTAGTGGCATTATGTTCAAGCAAGCGATAATATTGTTGGTTTCAGCTGGAATAGTGACAACTTTGCTATTAAGCGAGAATTTGATTTCCTGGTGTATGGTAGAAGGTATGCCTCCCAATGGGTGGAACTAAGGTCTCCCCAATAGAGGGCAAAAGTTGGAGAGATGTCTAGGAAAATGAACTCTGTTACTGATTCGATATCCCCCACAGTGACTACTACTTTAAAAGTCCTTACAACTGGCTTCTTAGAGTCATCATAAGCTTGGATAATCATGTTAGATTCCTCTAGGTCTTCAACATTTATGCCAAATTTATGCATTAGCCTCATAGGTCAAACATTGATGGTAGATCCATCACCCACCATAACACATGAGGTCTTTTTATATCTGACTATTGCCTACATGAATAGAGGATAATTATGGACCCTTCCTTCAGGAGTATATCTTTATCTGAGAAGGTGATTGCATTATAAGGAGCTTTCATTAAAGAAGCTATCATTTAGCAAGGTGAAGCATCGGTGGTGATCTTTGCATCATCAAGTGCCCTGACTAGAGCGTCTATGTGCTTCTTATAGGTCATAAGCAAATCCTAAATACTGGCTTGTGCTTGAGTTTTCTTATGCTACTTAAGAACCTAATCATCTTCTTCCTTAGTCGGAGCCACATCACTTGACATTTCTTTCCCTTTGGAGACATCCCTTTCCTTTTCAGGAGGTTGGTAGACTCTTCCGTTGTGAGTTACGTGGTTAACTGAGAGTAGAGGCCTTTTAGCTATCTACTTTTTACTATTCATTCATGCTATCTTTTCACTAGTTGCTTTTATATTATTGCCTTTGTTCCAGACAATGATCTTAGAGTCGTCATGTTCCTGGGTATTTGTGCTTTCTTTAACTTCTTCATCAGAGTCGTACTAGATGTCAATTCCCATGACTTGTAGGTTTGGAGACTGGACGACCCTAGTCATTCCGTCTTCTTCATCAAACTCTTCTCCCTTTCCTGAGGGCACTATATCCTCTAGGAAGACATGAGTTATTGAAAGTGCACTATACTTGACTTTGTAGTCAAATTTTCTAGATGGCTTGCCCAGTAGATCCCACACTTCAGGTTTGTTTTGCTCAACTTTGAGGCTTTCGTTTGTTTTATATGGATAAGGGTAGTTAATCACTTCACCATTCATAGGAAGGGCTACATCTCTAGCTCTCCTTTGCATCATCAAGTAGGGGGTGAATGCTCGGGGCATTGAAATATATTCAAATTTGGAAGGGTCCCATTCATCTTCACTAGAGTCATAACAGTCAAGAATCAGGCTTTAGAGTTCATCTTCTAAGATCATTAAGAATTCTTTTTCTACTTTAAATTCTTATTCTTTTGGGGTTTCCTGAATGGCTTGGATTGATTGTTCGGTAAACATTTCGAGTAGGCCGGATGAGATTGTGTTGAATATTGGTGGAGGCATGGCTTGGTAATTTGGAAGGGGGTTGGTTTTGACATTGGGTCGTCTTTTAGGATCATCAATTTTTCCTGAGTCAATAAGGTCTTGGATTGTATTTTTGAGAGTTCTACAAGTGTCAGTAGTATGGTCGAGCATTTAGTGGAAGTGGCAAAATAGGTTCTGGTCAATTTATGGAGGTAAAGGATTTGGTAGTGGTTTTGGTTCTCGTGGTTGTAGGAGGTTTTTTGCAGAAGTCTTTGGAAGACCTTGGATAGTAGGAAGTTAAAGTTAGAAAATCTTCTAGGTGGCTTGTTGATGACATTAACATATGGTGGGTTGAAATTGTCTAGTTAAATTTGGTTTATCTTAGCAATTCGGGTGAAGGTGTTTTGATTTTGGGTGCTGGTTTGAGTACTTCGGCGGAAAGTGTTTCTAGGTTGTTGGGCTTCATCATCTACGATTTTGATTACAGCTTAATGAAGTGCTAAAAAATCAAGGTAATGGGTGAAGATCATCTATTTTCTGAAATGGGGCAATGATCCTTTGATTATCAACTTTATATGTTCATCCTCCGAATGACTGTTTCTCATCTTGACAGCTTTGGCTCACCATCTTGCAACATAATCAAAGAAAGATTCACCAGACTTCTATTTTGTAGTTTTCAGATCTCTGTGAGTTATATCCAACTGAGTGTTGTATTCACACTGCTTGATGAATTTCTGAGTCAATAGCAACCAACTACTCTTGATCTCATCGTCAAGGTCAAATAACCATGCTCTTGGTCCCTCTTCTAGTAATGTTAAAAAGAATTAAACAATCTATTATTTTGTAAGCTTAGTGACAGCCATAAAGGTGGTGTACTGCCTTAAATGGACCCTCGGATCCCCAGTTCCATCAAACTTGGCAAAGTTTTGCCATTTGAAATCATCAAGAAGCGGTTCATCTTTGAATAGAGCTAAATCAATGAAGCTTTTGGATTCACGGGACCCCTTGCCTTTGAAGGCAAATTCTAGCTGAGCCATCATATTTGTTAGTAGTTTGACCTCCCCTACTGATTCAGGCTTGGTCAAAGTTAGCAATCTTAGCAGCTTGTTGTTGTGGTGTTTCAAAGGCACAGTAATACTCATCATCATCTTCAATTTGTACAGGAGTATGAAGGACACCCTTTCCTTTATTTGATCATGGGTGGACAGATGTAAATGCTTCATTTATTGGAGTAGCAGCATGGTTTCCCTCTTGGGAGTTTCTAGTTTGAACATTGGTGGCTTTGATTTAGGCTTGGAAGATTTCTGCTATAGTGCCATCAGTCAATAATTTCTAAATTCCTTCTTTTAGCTTATCCTTGAATTATTGGCATAAAGTGTCTTCTTGATCACTCATGTTAGGACCTTCTGCACATTAGTGAGATAGAATAAACAAAGGATGAACAATGCATGCATGATATGTGCCTACAAAAAAGAAATGTTAGCATGTATGCATGGTGTGCTTATGCTTTTTCTTATTGTTATAAGTGCATATGGCTGCAAAAGAAATGTGGTTAGTGTATGTCGTCTATATGTATATCATGTATGCATGATTGTGTAAGATTTTGTTAGCTTTTCCTGCATAAGGAACAAACCATTCACAAGCAAGCTCTCACTTCCAACCTTATCACTCCATATGGTTATTGAATCTCTTTCCTAGGTGGGTTTTGACCCAATAGTAAGCATGGGACTATGGTTCCATTCTTAAACTAGGCTACTTTGATTTGTATTGATGAGAATTAAGAGGTAAATTAAGGAACGATGCTCAAATGCACTCAAGGTAAGTGTATAATGTTAATGTGAGGACCAATCGTTAGGTCACAAATGGCGTCTATAGTCCTTATACACCCGCGTGTGTAGAGGCTATAGTCGACAAGAGGGGTCCAGTTTCATGTCCCCATATTGATATTTGATATGTTTACTAAGAGGTATGAAAGTATTATTTGAGAGTTTATAGTTTGATTTTTCAATATAAACGTTTGCAATCTAGTCAAATTCCTGATCCATCAATTGATCTGAAAAGGACAAATGAACAATGCTCGTAGGTTTTATCATTGAGAGATGTCACTATTTGCTAGTTTTCATAGGCTATTCATACTGAAGTGCATGATTCTTATCAATCCTTGCACGTCGGGCTTATGTAAGGTAAACAAGGATCAAATAGTCTAAGTGTGAGTAGTCTGTGAGAACGGATGTAATAACATCAATCGATGATGAAAACTAGAAATGTCATGGCATTTGTGGGTATCAGGTCAGATAGATAGTATCAGAGTTTGCATGCAAAGCTTGATAGGATCCTAGTGGAGATTTCTATTGGTTTATTTATATAGGCTGAGTTGAGGGTAAAAGGCTAAGGGCTCCTTTAGCGAGAATGCCCCCCATGACTATGTTTATGGACTCTAGTCAGTATGTCTAGCATTCTTTTAATAACTCGAGTCACCCCCCTCAAGGACTTGGGTCACAGACTCTGGTTAGATGAGTCCGGCAAAACCACAAGGCTAAAGGTGACAAATCTAAGTCTGTCACTCTATGTCTCATGTAGAATCATAGTGGATCACTTTCCGTCATTGTCGGTTGACTGGGACCAATAGTGCACGTGTGATGTGTAGTGCATATGCAATGGTGAAGGGCTCCATATGATTGAGTATAGTGTAATGAGAAATAGCCGTTTTCAAATTGATCTCTCTAACCAGAGTCCCTAGTGGAGTCACCACGGTGAGTGACCGAGGGCCTTCTCTCTCTTGTGGAAGGCTTTGTTTTTTTTCAGTTTCGAGGGACATGGCAACTTTATAGGATGGGACATCAATTCCATTTACGAAACAGGGATAAATAATTGGTCCCAGGGGGATGCAAGATGCTTTGTGTTTGGAGTCGCGACCTGGCTTTTAGAAAACTAGGAAAATATAAAAGGGACGACATCGGGTCACTCAACGAGTACCGTCCCCAGCAGAGATTCTGAGCCTGGAAGATCTCATCTAATTTTTTGCTATTTCTCATTATGATACTCAATATATGGCTACCATAGCACCCTAGTTTTGGAAATGATAGTTGATATATGCACATTCACACAAGCATATTGATAATAACAGAAAATAAGAGAAATTTAGCATAATTATTTACAAGGCTTTCCTAGTAAATACATTTAAGAGAAAAAAAAGGTACAAAAATGTAAATCTAGTTCTGATCTAGAAAATACCTGCAAGATAGAGTTTAACACAACTATGTGTAATTCCATCTATTCATCCACTCGAACAGCAGATAAGCACAAAAAAAGATGATTGATGCATTATGAATGATTAAACAGATACACATAGTTCATACTCTTGCAAGAATTATTATAAAGCATTTTTAAATGATAAGATAAATAATAAATAATGATGATTTAATCATTGGACTACAATATCGAAACTTTAGCTTAGATAAGTAGGCTTTCATGTTTATTGAATGCAAATTGATGCAAAATGATAGTTTAGTATGAGCAAAATAGAGCAGAAATTATTCAATCAGCATGCAAATTACCAGTCTCATCACACAGATCACAACAATTTTTCAACTACTGGCGACGACAAAATAAAATGTTGAACAACAAAATAAACTTGCAAAAATGATTATTTGGTCCTCATATTTGACTGAGCTCATTTTATGTTTCAAAGCTTTAGCTTCGCTAGATTTTCAAGTTGTCCTCATCGAGAGGTTGAAAATGATATGTGTAATGCAAATTCGTATACTTTTTAAGCATGCTTTGACAAAGATATGGGTGGGTTTGGTTCAAAAGCGGTTTAAGAAATCTTACGAAAATGCAGTGGGAGCCAAAAGTGTGTAAATTGGGACTCCTGAGTCTTTAATTCGACAGTGTTTCATTGTATGTAGGCTCCCCCCCCCCCCCCCCCAATCAAAATGGGAGGTAGAGACCCCTGTTTATAAGGAAATGTGTTAAAAAATACATGATCACACGTCTCAAGGTGCGTATGTGCGTGCTTTTGGGCATATGATCACGTATATTGCGCATGATCACGCCTCTGGTGCATGTGATCACGCTATTTGGCGAGTGTCACATGGCCTTCCCAGGCTCCGATCGTGATCACATGCTCTTTGGCGCGTGTCACACGGCCTTCCTAGGCTCCGATCGCATGATCACGCCTTTGGTGCGCGTGATCACTCTCTCTTACTCGTGTCACACGGCCTTTCTAGGCTCTGATTGTGCTATTTTGGGGGGTTTTTTTAAGATTTTTGGGCCTCTCGGATGCGTTTTGAATGTTCATTTTATCAAAATTGGCTTCCATTTTCACATGTGAGCAAAGTGTGTTCGGGTATGGTCTGTAAATTTGCTTACGCGCTACTTCTCGGGATTACGCACACTATTTTAGGGTCACTTTCAAAATTTTTTATTGTTTTTGAACATATTTCCAACGTCTGTTTCATTAAAAATTAACTTTCAATTTTCACGAAGTTAAACTCCGGTCTTACGAGATGAACACCGGTCTGACGAGTTGCACATATTGAGCGAAGGTTGCTCAAAATGAGCTACTTATAATTTCGATAATTCATAATTCATAAAATCAGGGTACAACTTAAAAATTTGGTAGCCAATTTTGCTCGGTTTGGGCTTTTCAGACTCACGACACGCTTCAGAGGCGGTACAAATGAACAGAAACTTATCATATTTGAAGAGATATTTTCATTATTGGACCTTTTTGGGGACAGTCAAAATTCGATGTATGACAGTATCGAATTCTAATTAAAAAGGATCTTTTGCAAAAGCTTCCTTTTGCATTTGTATTTTCAAAATTTGACATGAAATCAGGATTTTGGCAAATACAAATTGATAAAAGGCATCGTTATAAAACCGCTTTTACAATCCTTTTTGGACAGTACGAGTGGAATGTTAAGCCATTTGGTTTGAAAAATGCACCCTTAGAATTTTAAAGAATATTGAATGATATTTTTAATCCTTATTCTCAATTATGCATCGCTTACATTGATGATGTGCTCATTTTTTCAAATTCAAATGAGCAGCATTACAAGCATTTAAAGACTTTTCTTTATGTTATTAAAACTAATGGTCTTGTTGCCTCTACTAAGAAAATATCTATTTTTCGAACCAGAGTCAGATGTTAGGACATTACATCTATTGTGGTACAATTGTCCCCATAGAGAGATCCTTAGAATTTGCCAACAAGTTCCTTGATAAAATCCTTGACAAAACCCAGTTACTACGGCTCTTAGGCAGTTTGAATCATATTTTGGATTTTTGCATGAATATCAATAGACTTGCTAAACCCCTTCATGTTAGGTTAAAGAAAAAACATGTTCCTTTGACAAAAGAACATACCGAAGTTGTCCAGCAAATAAAGAAACATATAGTCATAATCCCATGTCTTCACTTAACTGATCCTAGTCTCTTTAAAGTTGTAGAAACATATGCTAATGGCTTAGGATATGGTGGTATTCTAAAGCAAATCCAAAATGGGCGGAAAGTAGTTATATAGTATACTTTAGTACACTGGAAAGATACACAGAAAAACTACTCCACCATCAAAAAAGAAATTCTTTCCATTGTTTTATGCATCATAAAGTTTCAATCTAATTTTCTAAATAAAACATTTTTACTTCACATTGATTGCAAATCTGCTAAAGAAATTTTACAAAAAGATGATCAAAATATTGCATCAAAATAAATTTTTGCTAGATAGCAAGCTATTTTAAGCATCTTTGATTTCGATATAGAGTTTATTAAAGGAAATGAAAATTCTTTGCCAGATTTTTTGACCAGAGAATTTTTACAAAACAGATAACGATGGTTCGCAAAAATAAAGATAAAGAAAAAATTGATTCCGATAAAGTTGACCCTACTAAAGTTTCCCAGCCTCTTTCTGCTGAAAAGTCAATAAAGTCCTAGTATGATACAGTTACTTCAGAAGATGCTGAAATAGCTAAAGCAAATCAAATCCAGCAATCGATTGATTCAATCTCAAAAACCCCAAAACTTCTTAAAGCAATACAAAACACTTTAAAGCCTCCAGAACCTACACATTCCAATATTTTGGGCCTTCTAAAGCCCTCAAGTAAAGCTTCTCAATTGATTTTAAAAATGGAGAAAGGAGAATCTTTCTTCTTCAAAAACCCTTTCTCAAAGTGATTTAAATCTTGTGACTACCCAAAGTAGCAAATCATTTTATCATAACCTAAAGTTAAAGCTTCTAGTTTTCAACCAAAAACCAATTTTCAAAATATTTTGACAATTGAGGATGGTTTTTATCATAAAGATCCTTATATCACAATGCAAAATCATTTTCCAAAAATTAGATTTATAAACCTTAGGATCTTTCAAAACCCTAAGAATTTTACCAAACAACTTTGGAATTCACTGGTTCTACAGAATTCAAACACTTCTTTCTTAAAGGCTTCACTAACCCCTCCTACTCCACCTGTAAAATCCTTAAAGTTATCCATCCCTCAGAATGGGGACAAGAGCTATTCAAACCAAAAGCCTTCCCCCTAAATTTCAAAACAAAATTAGACTTTTGCGACTCATTTTCCTATTGGGATTATCAACAGGCATGGTTTAACACCTTTCTTATCCAAAATAATAACCGAACCCACTCCTGGTTATTTTTCCTTAGTGATCATGCTATCGTCTCCAAATTCCCAACTTGGTTTGCTAGGTGGTGGAATAGCTATGGCCCAATTCCTGATATCCTTCCTCTGGATATCCATAATGGTTTTGAACTCTTCAAAACACATTATAAACCTTCTTCCCCTAAGAAAAAAGTTTTCTTTGCTATGCCTCTATTGTTCAAAGTTCTTTGTTCCTTGGGTTTCCCAATGGTATCTTGATTACTATTTCAATGGCGGAATGGTAATCCTCTAGAGAAAATTCAAGGTAAAGTGGTGGAATTTCTATAAAATTCTAGAAAAGTTATCAAAATTTGCAATAACAGCATGGTTTCCTTGGACTCTCCATCTCAATCCAACTTCCTTGCAGAAAAATCTCATGCCAGTTCCCTTCTTGCAGCTGCTAAAATAGAAGAAGAGTATTTCAGTATCATGCAACAATTGATGCAATCCAGGACTACTTCTTCTGCTACTTCTAACATGTCTGAAGAATCGGAACCCTTAATGGATTTGGATAATGATAATGAAGATGATTGTTTTGGAATTTTTTCCTCTATTAAGCCCACAGGCTTGTAGTTCTTGTTTGAAGCTTTATATATGTTACAGTTTTGTATTATAGCTTGATGGGTTGAAAATCCTCTTGGACAACCCATGCAAAAGTTAGGGTATAAAAAAAAGGTATTTTAATTTCTCTTTACTTTCCAGGTCATCCTCCTGAAGTTTGGGACCTACTAGGATAGCCATCAGGAAAATTTGACTTTTTTGTCAAATATTCTCCTCCAGCCTCAGCCCACATTCCACTTCACTCTATTTTACCACATGGATGGGGCGCAGATTTTCATTTTTAGGACCTGGTTGGAGTATTCTCGCTAAAGACAAAGACCTTTGATAGAGGATAGCTGTAAAGATTCCATTAGGAGATAAAATTTGATAGCCAACCTGTCCTCCCACATGGCTCTGCCTCTTATTGTAATCTTATGCCTCTATAGCACTCCCTCCATCCTCTATTTAAAGAAGCCTCATTCTCTTTCTTTAGCAGAACTCAATTTTAGATATAGATATAGTCGAGAGCTAAAGAATTTGTTCTTTCCTCTCTAAGTTAAAAGTTTAAAGTTGTTCTCAGCTATAAAGTTTAGAGTAACTATCTGCTATCTTGGATAAAGAACTTCTTGTAACTTTCCTTTACTTGGATTAATAAAGATAAAGTTTCAATAAGTTATCTTCTCCATTTTCAATTTTATTTAAAGATTTATTTATTTTAAGAGCTGCATTCTAAATAGCAGAACGTATGCTCTATGCTTGCCTAAGAAACTAGGATCTTGCACATCAGAAACTCTATGGAAGCTTTGTTGCATTTAGATCTGTAACCTCCGTGTCTAGCCTGTGACTAGAGTGTGAGACCGGCGCTGTGACTTTCATATCATCTTTTGCACTCCTTGCATCAACAGTGTAACCTTGAGATCCTTGGCCATCCTGGTATATATATATATATATATATTTGAAAAAATAACATGTAAAATAATATATATTTTTTCTCTTAGTTTATCATCCTCAAAAAAATTTAATATGTAAAAATTTTTATAAACCCTTAGTGAATCCATAATAATAACTTAATAGTCTATTATTATAATTTTTTTAGAAAGTTCAAAAAATAAAACTTTTTCTTATTTTTTCTTTTCACTTTTTGGCTTGATTTCTCCAAAACTCCATACCTCACCTCTCCTTTTTATTTCTTTCTCCATACCACGCTTCAACTCTGTCTTTGTATATTTTTTCTTTAATTTTTCCATTAATTATTATGCACTAAGCAATTTTAAAAGAGTAGTAATTTAGTATAGCATTCAGCTATTCATCAATTATATATGCTATCAATTAATTTTTTTATTGCACATACTTAGTTTGCCCAATTTTAATTTATATTTTTTCCTTTAGTTTGCTCATTAGTTATTATATTAAAAACTAAATTTATAATATTTTTTTTATATTGTGATAGTTGATTATCTTTTATGTGATTTTGATTATAGATATAATTATGGATAAATTTCTCAAAAAAAAAAGTTTTCATTGAAAAAAACTTTGATGTTTTTTTTTTTGCTCATGAGTTTGATTATCTATTTTGATTTTGATTTTGATTATCTTTGATGTTATTTTTTGGTATATTATTTTTTTAATTTAAACTATTGTTAGTGTATTTGAGATATTATTTTGTTAGTTTATTTTAAATGAAATATTTATTGTATATTAAAATGAAGTAAAGTTTGCCCCCCATAAAAAAATTTTCTAGTTCCGCCCCAGACTTGATCCATATCAGTTTCAAGAGCAATTTTCCCCATAGAGAGATTCTTAGAATTTGCCAACAAGTTCCCTGATAAAATCCTTGACAAAACCTAGTTATAGCAATTCTTAGGCAGTTTGAATTATATTTTGGATTTCTACCCGAATATCAATAGACTTGTTAAACCCCTTCATGATAGGTTAAAGAAAAAACATGTTCCTTGGATAGAAGAACATACCAAAGTTGTCCAGCAGATAAAGAAACACAAGTCAAAATCTCATGTCTTCACTTAACTAATCCTAGTCCCCCTAAAGTTGTAGAAACATATGCTAATGACTTAGGATATGGTTGTATTCTAAAGCAAATCCAAAATGGGTGGGAAGTAGTTGTACAATATACTTCAGGACACTAGAATGATACACAGAAAAACTACTCCACCATCAAAAAATAAATTCTTTCCATTATTTTATGCATCATAAAGTTTCAATCTGATTTGCTAAATCAAAAATTTTTACATTGCATTGATTGCAAATCTGCTAAAGAGATTTTATAAAAATATGTTCAAAATATTGCATCAAAACAAATTTTTGCGAGATGGCAAGCTATGTTAAGCATCTTTGATTTTGATATAGAGTTTATTAAAGGAAATAAAATTCTTTGCCAGATTTTCTAACTAGAGAATTTCTAAAAAACAGATAAAGATGGTTCGCAAAAAGAAAGATAAAGAAAAAATTGATACTGATAAAGTTGACCCTACTAAAGTTTCCCAGCCTCTTTCTACTGAAAAGCCAATAAAGTCCTGGTATGATATAGTTACTTCAGAAGACCTGAAACAGCTAAAGCAAATCAAATCTAGCAATGGATTAATTCTATCTCAAAAACCCCAAAACTTCTTAAAGCAATCCAAAACACTTTAAAGCCTCCAGAACCTACACACTCCAGTATTTTGGGCCTCTTAAAGCCCTCAGGTAAAACTTATCAACTGATTTCAAAAATGGAGAAAGGAGAATCTTCTTCTTCAAAAAGCCTTTCTTAAAGTGATTTAAATCATGTGGCTATGTCAGGCGATTTTCGCAAGTGTACGGATCGAACAAGTAATATAATGATAAGTAGAGTATCGTTCCCATAGGGAAGGAGTAATTTCTAGCACTAGTTATGGCTATGTATTCTATGTGCTAATAAAATCAATGATTAATGGTGAATGTTGAGCTAAAGATAAGATAAAATGATAAAATTTACTAAAAGGAAAAATCAGGGTTAAAAACTAGAGCTTGGAATTCGCTCGCCAGGCACTTACTCGGATTACAGGATTCAATCTAGAAAATCTATTTATCTCAATCAAGGGTAGCTTGTTCTGTAGTTCCTGAGGCTTCTCTCAAAGTCACTCAGGCATATCTAGGTTAAACTTAGCCTACTCTCGTGGTCTAATGAATAACCTAGATTTATTAAGTTCTTTAACAAACTATTTCTCCCCGAAGGGCTTGTCTACTCTCGTGATCAAGGATCCTCA